>CAEGAE010094903.1:0-88581 GCA_903067095.1 Girardinus metallicus
TGGAGAGGCCAATCAACCTGACAGTCATGTTTTTGGACTGTGGGAGGAAGCCGGAGTACCCGGAGAGAACCCACGCAAGCACAGGGAGAACATACAAACTCCTTGCAGAAAGACCCTGGGCTGGGAATCGAACCCAGAACCTTTCTTGCTGCAAGGCAACAGCTCTACCAACTGCGCCACTGTGCAGCCCTCATGTGATACCTCCATTTTTTTAATTTTTTTTCCACTTGTTGTCTTCAGTGGGTCAAAGCTCCTTTGCTGTCCAACCGTCACAGAGGAGTTTGTGAAAAACCCTCTAAGGACATGTGGAAGTTCAGAGACTCAAACAGGCTGCCTGCTCACCTCTGTGTCTGTGCCGTCTTGGGAATTGTGGCCCAGACTGCTGCAGTTCTAGCTTCTGGCCAAAAGGAGGTGCCATGTTCTTCATTCCTCCCAAATCTTACAGGCACAGGTACACACAGGACTCTATTAAGAACAAAGTTGTTTTCTTCTACCAGTTTTTGACGCTTTCATAAGCTTGTTCCTTTTCAACAGTTTCAGAAGTGTTGTATGCGCTGCAGTGGTGTAAGGAGCTTGATTTCCGTCCCCCAGTAGCATCTGCTTATCGCAACCTGTTGGCTGAATGGGAACTATCAGCTGGACTCCATAGCAAAGTCCCAATGAAATCTCTACTAGAGACCCTCTACTCAAGGTCAGATTCACCTCAGGCTTTCTTTCATTTTTCTAAAAGTAATTTTAAATATTATCGTCTGATTAAATTCTTCTCCTTTTCTGACCATAAGGTCCGTGACTGATGGAGGTCTGTGGTCTCTGACTCTAGAAAACTACATCCACGCCAACGACTTGGCAGCCACTTGCACTGGAGCTCTAAAAAGACTTTATGATAGTGCAGATAGGTCAGTAATTTATAAGAAAGTATTTGATTTTCTGTTTTTTTTTCTGGATATTCTTAGGTGTGAAATTGTAACTCTTGTTTTGTTTTATACTAAATATGTTTATTTAATCAGTCTTTTCCCAGTAAATCTGAGCAAACTGAGCACGCTGCAGGTGCTCTGCCCACTTATGGCTAAAAAAGACAGAGAGACTCTGATTGC
The DNA here is from genome assembly GCA_903067095.1 of Girardinus metallicus. Taxonomy (NCBI): domain Eukaryota; kingdom Metazoa; phylum Chordata; class Actinopteri; order Cyprinodontiformes; family Poeciliidae; genus Girardinus; species Girardinus metallicus. The sequence continues at coordinate 1,095 of CAEGAE010094903.1, forward strand.
TTTGGCTACTGCTGGAATAATCAACTGGCAAGAAGATGAAAGTGAGACACCGTAGCACTATACAGGAATCCATATCTTATAGATTTATATATGCAAGTAGTAATTGTTGGCTGTGTGTTGCAGATGTTTATGGCAGTCTGGCAGTGCTGCTGTGCTGCCTGAACGCCAACACGCCGGTAGAAGAGGAGGTCATTCAGGCTGTCCTTACCACTCTGATGGAATGGAGGAACAAAAGGGAGGATTGGTTTCTCTTTAGCTGGTAACTGAAGCAACTTTTAACATTTTTATTGCTAGCAGATATTGCTGTGATTTAAGCAGTTATACTACAATTGTTAATTACTAAGTTTACACTCTAACATTGTGGCTCCTTCACATGTTCAAGATTTGCAGCATGTCTTTAAAAAACAAAGTTAGTCTGTTGATTAGACACTTTATGCTTTCAGGACCATAGAAAATGCTGATGTGTCGACTCACATTGTTACAGATCAGTTCATCTCCTGCTGTTAAATTAGCCACATCTGTGTATTTCAGTGACTTGTCCGAAACCACATCTGAACAGCTGAACCTCAATGTGGAGATGATTCGATTCTTGTCTTGGTCGGTGACTCACTGTCCAGCTGTTCTTGAGGGAAACCAGTGGGACTTTCTGCTCTGCTCCATGTTGGCCTGGTTGGAGGTGAGACAAAGCTCACATGAGATTTTGAGATTATTTTGTATTATAATTTAGAATGCCTCACAAAACTATTCACTCCACATTCTATCACATCACAACCACACATTTCAATGTGTTTATGGAACAGTAATTTTCAAAGTTTGCCACAGATTATTTCATTTTAGCTCTGGCTGTGTTTGAAGTCTCTGTTGTGCTGGAAGACACGACTCTGCTCTACTAACAGATTCTTCCAGTACTGCTTAGTTTTAAACTCCTTCCAGTTTCCCATCAGTTCTGACCAACTTTCTTGTCCTTAGTGAATGAAAGCAAGCCCACAGCCTGACGCTGCCACCACCATGTATCACTGTGGGCTGTTAGTTGTGTTACATACTTTAGTAAAGAGTTAAATTTCACTGCAATCTGACTAAACTATCTTTTTCTCCATGAATGGCTTGTGTCTTCTCTTTAACAAATGCTTTGTCTTGCCTTTCTTATAGACCAGATTTGTGGAGATCATGAATAATGCTTCTCCTGTCATCAGGTTCTCTTAGCTGAGTTCCTGTTTTCTCTAACATAACTCAGTTTTTAACTTTGTCCAAACCCAGACTGCCAGCGAGAATGTGAGCTGTCTGTGGAACCCTTGGGTACAGCTGTTTGTGTGTGAGAACTCTGCGTTGATCGTGACGCTGAACCAGTTCTTCGCGTCGCCATCCTCTGACGTCCTTGAGAAGCTGCCAGCAGAGCTGGCTGGCGAATGGAAAGATTTCTTCATAGAGGGAATCTACAACCTCCTGTTGCCCCTGCCAGTGAGAATCACTGGTATGTGTGTTGCCTCTATGTTGGCAAGTAAATATACTGTATTTGGAAAATAATTCAGGTACTACTCAGTGCTCTTAATTTTCCATGGGCATTTTAAATACATTTGAAGTATTTAAAATGGATAAGAATGAATTTCTCCTAAATAAATAAGATTTCTATCCAGATAGGTTGTTTTCTCACATTGTAAATAATATAAGTACCAATCCTAATTTTAACATCTTTATTCACGTATTATTTCTGGTTCAATCAGAGGCTTTTCCTGAACCGGACGACCCTGTGTTCCCCATGGCTGTTCTCCAGTCGGTTGGTTTGGCTCTGACTTACGTTCCAGTCCAGCAACTAAACCAAAACTCCTTGCCGCCACGATTTATAGCGGACCAAAAGACCAACCTGCCAGAGCCTCTGCAAACCCTGCTGAACACCTTGTGTCCCCTGCTGCTGTTCAAGGCCAGGCCTTTGCAGATAACTGTTCACCATATACTGGAGAAGTAAGACTTTTTCTTTCTTGTTGTGAGAATTGCTTGATTCTGTCAGAAAAATACTGAAAGTAAGTCTGATCTATAGTGTTGAATTTGTTCAACACTATAGATCTGTCTGTCAGGTTAGCTGACGTTTTGCACACAATGTTAAAAAAGCTTTTTTTCTGTCAATGCAGAGTGATGCCACAGCTGCCTGAATGTGATGGCGAAGGCGATAACAATAAGTCTGATGATGACAGAGATGAGCCATGTCTGTAAGTGAAAATGGGGAAATTCTGTTGCCTCATCACAATGCATAATTGAAAAGAAAGAAATGGAAAAAAATAAATAAAATGAAACAAATACATATATATTTTTTCAAGTTGTGGTGTGTTTGATCTCAGATCTCCTCCAGCTGCGCTCATGGCCATTCTGACGACCTGTGAAGAGTTGTGTGACAGCATCCTGGCAGCGCTTCAGGTGGGAGAGTTTGCAGTGGTCCAGCCTCTCAGCGTGGAATACTCCTGCATACTGGGTTACCTTCTTGCATGGAAACTACTCCTTACTTTTTTCAAATCCTCCCCTTCCCATGTGAGTCTTTGTCTAATTTCTACTGCAAGAGTGGGTTTATAAAGTCTAAAGGAGTTGATTTTGATGTGCTGTCACACTTTTTTTGTGTAGCTGCGTGCCCATTATGCTCAGTATCTGAAGAGAAGCTGCTCTCTTAACAAGCTGCTCCTCCATCTCTTCAAACTGATGCCTGAGAACCCGATTTGCCCGGGCCAGGGGACAGAGACAAAGGAGAGTAAAACTTTCTTCACAGAGAGTCTGCTTCTCACAGTTGACAGTAAGTCACTTTGAAACCTTTAGTATATTGCAAAGCTATTCCTATCTTTTGATTGTTTGCACATTTTAACAAACTATATCCATACATTCAACAAATCCGGCTAAGAACATGTGTAAATCAAATTAAATAAGATCTGATGCTGTGTAAATGTGTTTGCACCACTTTTCACAACAAGTTTCAATGTATTTTTGGGGATTTTATGTGATAGAGCATTATGAAGTATAGGATAGTTAAGTGGAAGGAAAATTCCACGTTTTTCAAAGTTTTAACGTCTAAATATTTTGTGGCATGCAGGTGTGTTCAGCCCAATCATATACATTAACAGTTGAGTCTGTAGAAAAAAAAAAAAAAAATTAAAAAAAAGCTTAAAAGTGTCTGTGTTTTTCATTTTTTCTGTGCTTTGAATTGACTGCAGAGAATGTTGGCGTTGAGTGGGAGCTTCTCCACCTGGCTTGCAGTGTGTACTACAGCACAGTGCAGGACCTGCCTGCCATGGTGCGTCTGTGGTGGAACAGCCAGGAGAAGAGAGTGAGCTCTGCCGTGGAGAAGTTCACCAGTAAATACGTCAGTCCTGTTCTGTCGGCTCAGGAGATCTCCTCGGTCCACGACAGCACTCAGATGTTTGACAGCATGACTGTAAGTTAGTGGGCTAAATGCACTGTGCACACCGAACAAGACAGCCTTCAGAAAGCATTTGTTAAACTCTTAATTTGTTCCTGCTGTGAAACGGTAATTTTCTAGATTTAAGTCGTTTTAAAATGTCAAGTTTAATAGATGTAAACTAATCACTCATGTCATAATGGAAAGTAGCATATTTAAGCTGCTTCTATATATATATATATGTTTAACAGAAATAGATTTCTTGATTTGTCAGCTGTGTCCTCTTGATATAGAATAGTTGTAGTTTCTGGTGCAGGCTTCTACATTTTCTTATGTAAAAGTCTTTGGGAAGCTTAGAACTTGTTTGGTTTTGGTTTAACATTTTATATACTGCGTCAAAAACATATTTACCATAAGTTTGAAGTTTACTTTTCAAGGTACAGGAGGAAACAAAAGGCTGAATATCAACCCGTTAAGCTTATACACCTTGGATAAACATTAACTTACTATCAGATCACTAGCTCTACATGATGTATGAACATCAAACCAAAATTAGGTTTAGTTTAACATCTACTTTTTAAAAGTGTTTTTTTGCTACTGACCTTTGAAAACGTCACATGGTGTAATTATAGCAGTGGGATCACAGATCCCAAAGGGTTAAAAAGAGAAAACAATTCACACTGTAATCTGGAGATGCACCTATTAGAATTTTAGAGCCAATTTCTGATCTCTTAATTTTATAAGTTAATTTCTGCTGATACAGATTAGTCAAGATAAAAATAACTGATTCCCATCACTTTTCATTTCTTGGTTCTTTTTCACTCTAAATGTTTTTTTTGTTTTTTAGAAGAAACTTGTTAAATATTGCCATCTTTTAATTGCCAGTAGGTGTGATGTTGAATCATTAACCAAATTTTGTGATGCATCATTGCACTTTAATGAAGGTGCAACATTATACTGTCCTGTTAAATTTAATGAACTCTCATTTGTGTCAGTCCATTAAGTGTGATCTGGGTGTTTAATTGTATATCCGCTGCTTGATTATCTGACTGGAAGACCCCCCTATGGTATTAAGACTATATATAAATATATTTTTTAATCATGTCTCCTCAGGTTAAAGCCCGCTCAGCAGCGCGAGAGGTGATTGCCACGTACTCTGTGGATGATATCTACATTGAGTTGGTGATTCAGCTGCCGCAGAGCTACCCTCTGGGCTCCATCATTGTGGAGAGTGGGAGACGTGTGGGCGTCGCCGTGCAGCAGTGGAGGAACTGGATGCTTCAGCTCAGCACCTACCTCACACATCAGGTAGAAAAACAATCAATACACTCTTTTAAGGCACTGAAGACTCAGGTGATTTTAAAGTGCCAGGTATTTTCATCTGCTGGGTTTAGTAGGTAAAAAAAACAACAACATTGTTTGTACGATCAGAACGGCAGCATAATGGAGGGCCTGGCTCTGTGGAAGAACAACGTCGATAAGCGCTTCGAGGGCATCGAGGACTGCATGATCTGTTTCTCTGTTATTCACGGCTCCAACTATTCCCTGCCAAAGAAAGCTTGTCGTACCTGCAAAAAGAAGTTCCATTCTGCTTGTCTGGTGAGACATGTAATATTGAAGTATTAATGTACGTTAAGCAACCAGTAGCAGCCTGCATTGATACTGCCTTTTTCTTCATCTATAGTACAAATGGTTCACTTCCAGCAACAAGTCCACCTGCCCGCTCTGCAGAGAAACCTTCTTTTAGTCCTCTGTGTCTGCTTCGGATGAAAGAAGACGACTCTTACTGGACGACTGGATGCTTACATACAAAATGTTATCACAAAATTTTTTCAGAATGCTGTATAATTTGTTGGATTACTCAAGTAATTAAAAACAATCTGGAGAAATAATGCAAAATCTAGAGCTATTTATATTTTGACTTCCCATATGTCCATACTCAGACATGTGGGCTAATACCCAAACTGTGTGTATATGGCAGTGCTTTTCCTGTATTGCTTATGTGAAAGATTAATGCCCTCGTGATTGTTTTTATATTTCCTGTTATGCAGCGGTTTGTTCTTTGAGTCCCCAACACACATGCATAAAACATTGTGATTAAACTGATTTGATTTATCACAGGAAGTGAAATGAGTTGAAATATGAAAGAGCTTGAAGTGTGAAAAGCTGGTTGAAGCAATGGTAGATCCAAGTCAGTTTTTGATGAAAAATTTCCTAATATTTAGGAGTGTAACGCGACTATCTGATTAGGAACATTTTATCTGTCAGAAGCGGAAAACAGGAATTTAAGATAAAATATCCATATGCACACAAATATTGGGGCCTGTGTGTCTTACCCTGTGCCTACATCCACCTGTAAATGTTGAAAAATAATTTGAATAAAACATCTTGAATTATATTGGATAAAATGTCCTGATTCATCACACTTGCACCTCATACGTCTCAATATATTAGATCATCTCCACCAATTTTCGACATAAGAATGTTTTTCTCTTAATTGCTTTTTTTTTAAGAGAAGCTTTAGATATATTAGGACACTTCATGCTTCCCTCTGCTGAAAAGCTTTAGTAAAGATACTGTTTTAACTTTCCAACAGGACTTTATACCTGCCCACACTGCCTGATTTAATCATCATAATTTCACTGGGCTGGATTGGCCTACAACCTAAATTCCCATTGACAATCTAAGGCATTTTTTTTCAAGAGGAAGATGAGAGATCGGGTTTGCTGAAGGCTGCTATTAAAGCAACAGGAAGTCTCCACTGTCTGCCTCCATGTCACAGTGATGCAAAAGGTGATCAGAGAAAGTGTTGAATCCTTCAATATGGTACATGAACATGCCTTTCAGTGTTAAAAATAGTTTTTGTTGGTGTTCGTTCATAGAAATTAATGCCTGAAATATTTCACAAGCTAGACAGATAATTTATATAGGGTTTAGCTTTTTTAATTGAATTATAAAAATAAGTTTATTGATGTTCTAATTTATTGCAGGCTTAATAAAAAATCAAAGCAATGTTTACAACAATAATCCAATGCATCTTCTTTGCGTTATAGAAAGGAGAACAGTCTATATTCAGAAATGGGACACCAAAAGCTGCAAATCACATTTCCTCACAAGTTTGGGTTTTCATTTGTTAAAAACGAGTATATCCGAACAAAAAAAAAATCCTAATTGATTAACTTTCACATAAAGAGATGTGTTCAGTAAATTTAACATGTATGACATGAACAGCTTGAGACTGTTCATAACAGACATAATAAAGTCAAATTAGCTGAAATCAAGGTGAAACTTTTCCCGCTTCCAACCTAAGCGTCCCATTGTAACATTTCCAAATAAGCATATCGAAACAAACAAAAAAAAAAAAACCCTGCTTGTTTCCAAGAATGGCTTGTAATTAGCTTTAGTCCGTGGCTGCTGCACCGGTCCCACAAGCTCATTTGTCTTGGGTCCACCACGTCCTCCTGCTGAATAATTTATCTGCTTAATGGAGACTTGCTCTCATCACCGTTGTTCCTATGGAATTAATTATGACAGATTAAGCATGATCAATGAATTAATCCCTTTGATTTTCTCTGCTGTCTGAAGCTTGTGTGTAAGTGTGTCATTTGTAATTCATTATTGTGGTCAAATTTTATCAATACATACAACGGACATTTATCATCATCTGCCCTTGACCTTTTTAATTGCCATTGATCTGTTTGGCAGGCATAAATATTTATACTGAAGGCTCCCTCTGTCTCATGAGTTTTGACAGAAACACTCACACCAATAGCCTGAAGTTTTATTGCTCATTATCTGCTTGATTAAGCATTGGTGCAAATGTTATGAACTACATGCAGTGCAGTCCTGTGTAAAGCCAATTCTTTGCATAGGCTTAATCAATTTTCACCAGAAGGTGGCAGTGTTACCACACAAAGTCTGGAAGTCTGCAGGAGAACTACTTACCTGCAATGGCCATGTTACGCTGCCAGGAAAGGCATTGTTTTGTGCTTTGGGAGTGGAACCCTCAAAGATCGCAATTTATTTATTTATTTATTATTTGTTTTTTGTGACTTTTACTTTTTTAGTAAGTACATAAAGATGTGGATTAAAAAGAAATTTCATCAAAAGAATTTAACAGAAAAAGTTCCTTGACAATCCTGCTGCTTTGACATACTAGAAATTAAATGTTGTTTTCTTTGTGTCTGAAGATCATTGAAAAGCTGGCTATAAGGCGGCTCCAGTAGTTGGTGCTGTTGCCTCACACCAGGGAGGCCGCCAGGAATCTTGGGCCCAATGACAAAAAAATAAATTGGGCCCCCCCCTGCGCAGCTGCTGTTACAATTTTTTGAGTCTATTTGACCCATAAAAAGAGTCACAATTTTAAAGGCTTGCAACTGCCCTGCTTTGTTTAGTTCAATACTGATACTAGCACAATAATTACTGCTCGTGAATTTTGCATCCAACAGTCCACATTAGGGCTGAAACAATTCGAGTGATTCGAGTACCTCGATTATTAAAATTTACCTGCCTCGAAGCCTCGTTATATTGTGTGTTATTATTTAGCGCACCGTGTTCCGGCCGGGGCTTTATTTGCGCTCTCACTTCCGCCTGAGTTGTTGACGAAAGCTAAGTGTTAGCAGCATAACGTCCAGTTTTCAAGTTCGGCCTGGGAGGATTTTACTGATTCATGGTAATGTCTGAGTTTTTGTAGTTTTTCGGGGGGCCAATAAGCATCTTAAAATGACGGGAGCGATGCCTGGAGTATGGCAGCTTTTCTCCTCCCGGAGCTGCTGGCTCAGAGCGAACGGCGGGGACGAGCACGGCGGGATTATTTATACAGGTGAGCGGATGACTGAACACGGCTGGCGGCTGTGCTTTAGATACGTAGCTTTACTGAAAATACCGGAAAATAAATGTCATATCATCCAGGTAGCAACCAGTGGGTGGCGAAGCACATCGTGACGTCACATACCTGGTAGATGAGTTTCTGTGTGACGAATGCAGGAGTCAAATCCCGTCGCTAACATGAACATAAATGGCTGGGCAAGGTGAGAGTTCATCTATTAAACTGACTAAAGATGAATACATGAACGAAAAGCTGGAGTTTAGACATTTTTTTTAAATAGCCTGCTCACAAATAGATAGGCTATTTGTGAACCTGCCTCTTTATTATTACACTGAATATAGTTTCAGATTTTTGTATAGCTTTTCTTCAAGTTAACCTGAAGAAAGGTTAACTTGAACCTTTCTTCAGGTTAAGAAGAAAGGTTCAAGTTCTTTCTTCTTAGGTTAAGTTAACAATAAGTTAACTTAACTTATTGTTAACTTAACAATAAGTTATTGTTAACGTACAAGTTAACAATAAGTTAACTTGTTACAAGTTAACTTATTGTTAACTTGTAACAAGTGTTACAAGTTAATTTTCTAAACTACAGAAAAGTAATTGTTAGGGAAGCTCAAATGTGAAAAATTGGACTGATATTGATATGTGATAGTAAAACTGCTGTTATGTTAGATTTACCAATGTTTTATTTGATCTTTTTTTAAATCCGATTACCCGATTAATTGTAAGAATAATCGATAGATTACTCGATTACTAAAATATTCATTTACAACAGGCCTAGTCATACAGTATACAGGTAGGTTGCTTAAATTTTTTCTTAGTTTTGGATTGCTGAAAAATCTCTCCCCACGAGCAACAGTCAAAAGCAACGTGAAAAACACACATAAAGCAATCCAGACTTCTCAAAAAATGCTATGTAGTTGCATCTCATTGAAGCTCCAATATATAACTTTAATAAAAAAAAATTGTTTTCTCCATATTTGTTAAAGTTGTCACCAAGTCATGCCAGTTTGTTATGAGACAGATAATCTGTGAAAACAATCAATCTCCTCCACCTCCCTGAACTGCTATTGCTAGCTAAAGTAATGCAATGTTCCGGCCAAAACAACCAATCAGAATCAGGAGGAGGGGCTTAGAGCTGTCAATCAACCTCATTCACTCACTGCTAAATATGCTAACGGCAGAGAAACAACTTATCATTACAGGAAACCGTTTATCTGCCATCTTTGGTAGCTATGCTAACTAGACTGAGCGTTCACAACAGGCGGCGCTAGCTGTAGGATAGGGATGAGCAGCCACATGAGATTGTGATTGACAGCACTAAAACTCTCCTGCCACTGGTTGGTTGTTTCTAGACAGCACTGGGAGAAGGCAGAGGAAATTGATTTTTTATATATAATCTCTCATGCCATACTATCACAACATAATGACAGTTTTAACAAATATGTGATTTTTTTTTTTTTTGCATCGTGCACCCCAAAATGGTGCACTATGCAAATAGTGAAACATGGTAGAGGAAGCATCATGACGTGCACCTCTTGGAGGCTGCTACAGACTTGAAACTGGGATGGTGGTCCACCTTCCAGAAGGACAACAACCCTTAAACATATAAATAGAGCTATGAATGAAGGGCTTTGACTCTGAACTGTCAGAATGGCCAAGCCAAAGTCCAGATTTCAGTTTAAATAATAATCTGTGATAAGACTTTGAACATTTATGTTCACTGTTGCTTTAAAGCCAATCTGAATGACTTGTACTATTTTGCTAGAAATAGTTTTAACAACGTCTCTGGAGTTGTGCAGAATGTGCACGTTTTTTTTTTTTCATTCATATGTGGGTTTTCTTGAGGTGCTCTGGCTGACTCTCATGCCTGTCTTGCTATTAAGTGTTTTCTTATGGGTGCCCCCTGTTTCTTGACCAAATAAACACTGCAGATAAGCAACCACAACCTTGCAAAGATAGACAGATATAGGCAATGGATGTGTGATGTTCCTACAAAATATTGATTCAGAGGATGCTAATACAAACGCATACTGCATTTTTCTGATTTTTATTCCTAAAACAACTTTAAAAAGTTTGGATCTTTTTCATCCACTTCACAACTGTGCACTAGAAATTGTGCTGGTCTATTAAATAAAATTAAAAAAGAATACATTTAGAAGGCACTGTAGCTGTGAAAGTGTTACAGATGTTCTCCCTCTATTTCATTTGAACCCACTCACACAACCCTGATGTACTACATCAAGCTAATTAGCAGTCATCCTGGCTGTAGCCACTCTGACCACTGGCCTCTGTGGCTGCACAGCCCAGTTTGTGCAAACTTAGTTACCTGATAATTATCCAGACCAGGTTAGTTCTCATTTGACTCCTCCAAACCAATTTATGAACCTTTTTGCATTCAAAGCAAGGGCAGGAAGCTAGTCGCATCCTGGTCACACCTCTTCTCAACATTTCATGCTGACACTCTTCTCTAGAAAGGGGATTCGAATTACTATGTGTGTGTGTTTTGAGCCATACAAGCACATTTGCCCAACAGTATAACTGCTAATATTAGTTCCGTTGAATTGAATCCCACACAGTCATTCCGCTTCCCTCTTTGCAGCTGGTCTCCTTCTCTGTGCCTCCCTCTCATGTTCTCTATCATGCAGCAAAAAAAAAAAATAAAATAATGTTTGAAATCCCGCACAGCGCATAATCAATATCTGAATTTGATTGTTATCCTGCAAATTTATCAAGATAATTCAATCCTAAAACAAAGCAGGGAGCTTTACATTCTGGGCTATTTTACTCATGCAAAGGGATCAATTTTATTAACATTTGCAGTTTTCCTGTAATGAAGGCAATAAACAAAGATTATTGACCTCAGGCTATTGGCTTCTACACCTGCATTTGTCTCAGCCATTATGAAGGGATAAGTCTGCTAGGCCTGCCACAGTTTAAATCAGCTGGTATTAGTCTGTCATCACGTACAAGCCTTTTATAGTTTTCTATTACTGCTGCCATGTTGCAGCTGCAGTGGAGAACACCAAAGATCAGGTGACTGAGTGTGCTGTTTTCCAAAAACTGGCTGGTATTCAGAACTACAACGAACAGTTTTCAGAAAGCAACTGAACTGAAAAAAAAGAAAAGAAATCAGCCACATAGTTTGGAGTTTTTTGCTATTTTACAGTGCATTGCAAACATGTTCATATTGTTTAATTTTGTTTTTCATATTTATGTCTTTGTACCTCTTAAACAGTTTAAAATATTAACTCTGTTTTCAACGCAGTAGTTAAAGTACGGGACGGCTAATGGGCAGAATTATGTATATGTTAATAATTTGCTGAAGTATTTCTCAGTTATTTATAAAATAGACTGAATGAATATGACGGTAAAACAGTTTAATGTGTAATCCAAAATGTAGTTAACATGAGCAGTCTGCCGTCTGTCTTCTAATCAACTCTGACCAATTTTCTGTCAGTGCTGAAGTTACGCATCATATCATCAATACCTTGTTTCACCATGTGCACAATGTCTCCATGTGCACAATGTCTTCAGGTGAAGTGCAATGTTAGTTTTCCAGTACACACAGCAGGTCCCAATTAGGACAAATAGTTTAGCTCATCTAACCAGATCACCTAATGATTTGGAAACCAGGTATTATTTTTCTTCTAACTCATAATTTTGTACTTAGAGTTCTTCCAGGACATAAAATCCCGATAAAATACATCAAAGTTTATAGTAGTTTAACACTATGTGAAAAGGTGATGCAAATACATTTATAATAAATTTATCTTGATACAGCATGAGAGGAAATCATAAAAAAAAGAAAAATTTCATCCTGTTTGATTTAGGAGTACTCTCACTAGGCTTTTCTGAATATTCTGTTTGTTTGACTTTTAAAATTAATTTAAAAAGTCTTTTTTTATAAATATGTTTTATTAGTCAAAATGCCTGCAAAGTGGCTAAGCATTTCAAAGGCTCATTTTCAGTCAAAACTAGCCAACTCCTTCACAAGAGGATTCTCAAGCATTCAGAGGCAGTGCCCACAGTTCACATTCAAGCACCATAAGCACAAGCCTGCCAACAAATAAAACTGCCTGTGTTTTTATTTATTTTTTTTTTATTTTTATTTTTTGCCTACCAGAAAACCTTCTGCACATAGCTCTATTGAGCACAACTTCGAAAGTTGGAAGTGGAAACAACAGTATGAAAGGAAGTGTGAAGGAGATCTAAGTAGGAAAAGACAATTTCAAATGCAACACGGACAAATGCATGAGAAAAACTTAATGAATATTTAAGGCTGTATGAGATAACTCGTCCATGTGAGTCAGACAGGCAGTTCGCACTGGGAAACCTTTGCTGTCGGTTCTTGATAAATTCATCCTTTACAACTCGGTGGGAAGGAAGAAATTAACCCACAATGTTCCACTGAGGGCAGTTCTCCATCATGCCCCTTTCAGTTAATTTAGAGAAACCCAATGGCATGTCCATATATTGTTCCAAAGCTCCATAAATTGTGATAGATGCTAAGAAAATTGGCTACTGACTCCCCGTGGCCAAATTTGATTTACAGGGCTATTTAAATGGTCAGTGTTTCACAGAGGCCTTTGTTTACATAGCTAACCCCTGGGGCACTTGAATGTATCATGCAGCAAAGTAACGAGGTTTCTGATGTACAATGCACAAGGTGTACTAAAATTCCTTATAATTAAAGTCTGAAATAAAACCCAAACTTTTTCAGATCATATGGGAGCTGTGTTGGTCAGCTGAGCCACAGCTATGCTTAATTGACAGCTTGCGCTGGCTTATAAGCTTTTGTTCAGATAATTAGAGCCTCCCAATGGATTTAAGGAAAACATTAAGAAGAGCCTTCTGATTCTTTCTTATGTCTTCAAAGAGGGGGATTTGTGGAAAGAGCAAGCCAACCTCTTGATTTAAGCATTGATATTGGAGCAGCCTACATGACTTCTACTGCACATCTAAGGCTCAAAACCGGATTATATGGGGGTGGAGGGGTAAGGGTCAACATTTCTATAATGGAGGTTGACAGTGAGATCAAACCGTGCTTTGAACAAGCATTGATATGAATACAGAATAATAAATAGAGGTAAGGGCTTGAATAATTATTGTATGTCATCTACTAAAACCAGTGAGAGGGTGAACTGCTTCACAAGTTTGAGTCAAGTCATGTTTTGATCTTTTTCTGACATGCGTGGGACTGTGTAAGAGAGGAACTGAAGAGAAATGGGAAAATGACACTTCTTTTTTTCAAACCGTTTGGCAAAAATAAAATTTGAAAAAAAGCATGGTGTATCAAACCTCCCTCAACTCTGATACCCCTCAATAAAATCCAGTGCTTTCAGAAATACAGCTGGCACAACTTGATCTGTAATAGTATACATGATAGAAGGGGAACGTAATTTTGAGGTACACAAGAAAATTGCACAGACTTGTTGGCTAGGGAAAATATTTTTATTCTCATGGATTTAAGTTTAGTTCACAAAGGAAAAATAGGATCTGAAGCCAGCCTCCTTACTCCTGGAAAAATAAGATGGTGAACATGGTAAATAAACTTTTAAGCACTGCCATATTGGTAAGGCAGGTAGTTGTTTTTGCATTTTACATTGCTAAGCCCATCCAGATTTAACGAGTCATTGTAAAGCAGTCTAATTATTCTTTCAACCCATAAATATTATTTTTTATTGCTTTTATAGGAAGTCACAAGGCTCAAGTAAGAAACTGAGGGGAAATACCATGCCTGCACAATTTAAAGATAAAGACACAAGTTTAGCTCTTTCAGTTACTGCACTCCCTTTTCCTTTCTGCCTCAGCGGTAGTATTTACTGTGTGGAGTAAATCAAAATGCGGTCCCGGCTGGTTCCGCTTGTGCACATCAATCATCACAATGGTACCACCAATAAACAAGTATAAGGAGAACTATGCCTCCACACAGCGCCACAAATGTAGCGAGAAAGCATCAGATCCTGGAAGATTTTAACAATTAGGTAAATCCTAATTGGCAATTACTTTGATTTGTAATCCTAAAGGTTTTTAATGAGCTCATTTAATGGTGCCATGGAGCATGATGGAGAATGGTAATTGGCTTTTATAAGATGTGTAAAAAAAAATCAAGGTGTGCCTGCGAAGTGGGTGATGCTTATTTTTCAGCAAGCCTTATTGGAACTTTAGAAAGAAGTTTTCTACTCAGGAATTTTCAGAAAGAATCTCCCTTTTAGTAAAAACCGAACAGAATGACGGATATTTTACCACCAGCAGCTCAGTTCTTAATAATCTTTTACTGGTGATGAAGTGCCTATGCACATTCATCTTCAAGGGTAAAGCTGTCTTCAGGGGTATAACTGAAGGTAGTAAAAGAACACATACAGCTCCTCTTGCAGACGTTTATGTTCATTCGTTATCATTTATTATCAAGTTCTAACAAGGTCATAGTAGTCAGGAAAGATTGAGGCCAGGGAGGTAACACACTGAGGTGAGGAGGAATAGTTATCCTTCATAAGCACTGAGAAATATGGCAGAAGGAGAGGAAGGAGGAACAGTGTGAGATGGAGAAAAGAATGGAGAAGAGTGAGCTAGTGTGCAGAAGGGCGTGATTGGGTCGTTTCAGACAGGGAACAAAGAAAGAGGAGGTGAAGGGAGAGAGGGCAACGGGAGCAGAGAGAAAAACTGGCTGCCCTACCCTAAAGTCGAGTTAAAATGGCAGCTGTCTGAGGGCAAATCTGATGCTAATTCATTCCACTGAGAAATACGTCTGACTTTACTGATCTGCAGTGCCAGATAAAAGTTTATAATCACTCTTCATATGGCAGTGATGTCATAATAATTTGGGACTTTTGTTTCTCTTAGGTTCTGAGTATTTGTGCTTTAGACAATAATGAAAATAAAAAACCTAACTTGTTAAAACAAGAATTTGGTACTTGTTCCATAACTTTGGAGCAACAATTCTCCTAACTATTACTTGTCATAGTGGTCAGATAGTTCAAAAGTTAGAACACCAAGCAGATTAAGTGAGCTGTACCATTGCTGATGAGGAGAGTGTTCAAATATCCAGCCAGATTTAAGTCAGATTTATGACAACAAAAGGCATGCGGTTTCTATACAATTTGCAAGAGATAGGTAAATAAATTTGTAATTGTGATACATACATTTCTGACTGTATGTATGGAGATGCCAAAATCAATGATATTAATGCTGGTGGTAACGTTACGTAAACTTCTGTCCAACACTGTAGGTTAAAGTATCTACCCACATTCCCTGTTGTTATTTTGCCGATCAATAGCACGATGTACCTCAGCAGTATGCCATGTTCTTTACCCAACCATTGTCTTTGTGACTTTGGCGTTGCTTGGTGACGGGACCCTCATACTGTAAGGATTTGGTTTTCTCTGTGTTGATTTGAGTTTTTTCTGTGTGGTCTCTGTGTCTAGTGAGTCTCCATGTTGTCCTGTCTACTTTTGATTGTTCCCGTGTGTCTCGTTTTCTTGATTACCCTCGGAGTATTTAAGCCCACCTGTGTTCCTTGTTCCTCGTCGGGTTCTCGTCTTGTCTTTGGTCAAGTCTGTCGTTTGTATGCTGCTCCGAAGATTACCAGTTTGCTACCAGTTTTGAGCCTTAGCCTTCCGCTCTTCTGTGCTGCCTGGACTTTGGGTTTATTTGTGTACATTTTATCATTAAAACCATCATTTCCATCATTTCTACCTGGGTCCTCTGCGTTCTGCCTCACCACCTCTACCGCAATTCATGACACATACATTTTATCAGTTTTCCTTTGAACTGGATGCATTGGGTTAATGGCTTATAAATAAAACTAATTATGCATTATGACAATGAAAAGGTAATTTGGTATCAATTACCCTGTACTGCATACCCAGCACACTTTGATATTTCACTAAATGAGTCAAGAATCAGGAGAGGAGCAGAAAAGATATGCTACCTGAAGCCAGCGCTGCCTATAGGCTAATGCTCACATTATGTCTACATTATCTCACTGTGGAAGAGTGCCTTATCAAGGCTAGCAAAAATAACAAGGTAATCAATTAAGTGAACCAGGCAATTAACTTAATTAATTGCTTGTATGCCCAGGAGTTTCCTGATGCTTGAGCTGAGGACACCATTACCACACTGGCCTGTGATTAGATTACAGTGTTAGTAATGCCATTTGAGTCTCAAGTGTGGGAGCTAGAAAGTGGATTCCCTCTGGTTGCTGTAAGCTTCTATCTCCAAATTAACTGTTTCGTGTCCTTCAGTATAAGCTTCATGAGTAAGGAGACCCTTTGCCCCGAAACAGATTCCACTTTCAGTAAGCCAGTGGAGAACATTTTTACCTTTCCATTGGCAGGATGTGTGAAGCTCCTGCTGATCAATAATAGCTTGCGGGAAATACACAACCAGTAATCTCAAATTCTACAAACCAAAAACTAGAAAAAGTAAATTTTTTCTCCAAATTAACTGTCTCGTGTCCTTTGAGACGAGACAAAAAGAAAAAATTTTCAAAAGGAAAGATTTTGATAAGTCTTTTGATACAGTTAAATAAAATGTAAAATGTTAATCACATTTTGATAAAAAGCCAATTATGCATAAGAGGGCACCTTATGCAATGTTTTGTTTTAAGATAACATTTTTAACTGAATATTCATCTCACAATAAAGATATTCCTCATGGAATGGCATCATGGGCCTTTGTACTGTTTTCTCATAGCAATGTACATGCAGTGTTTTCTCCAGCTAATCTATTTTTTTCCAAAGCCCATAGACAGTTTGCAACGTAAACAAAATTATATCATTCTTTACTTATGATGTTCAAGGGCTCTAAATGATGTTATTTTAAAACATCTGTGAACATTAATTTTTAAGTTTTGCTAAAATTCCATTATTGTCCTTTCATGAGGCTAATCTTTGAATCTCTATCTATAGCATAGTTATTGCTGTTTTTAGTCATGTTACATTTTATGTTTACAAACATAGATTAATTTAATTGAAGCATTTCTTTCATTTTATTGTGTTTCACCAATTCAAACGTTTTATAACAAATCTATTCCAAGGCTGGAAAGTTTTTTTCAAAATTGGAGAAAGAGACACATTGCGTATGAGATTACATTTGGGTCATTACTTCCTGTAATACATAGCTTAGACTGGCAGCAGATAACATCAACCTTACTTTTGTTGCACAAAGGGATCCGTGCATGTCTGTATTCTTGTGAGAAAATCTGCTGACATTTGATTGACATATTGTATTTGCTCATGCTAATGCACAAAGACTTGTATGCATTTTGTTTGGCATTATGTTTGGCTTCACATTGCCAAGAGAAGAAGAGAAAAATTGAGTTTGAGATATTCAAAGCATATGTACGCACACGCACAAACACGCACACACACACACACGCCCACAAATGGCAACTTGAGGAATCGATTTGAAGTCATTCAGATTTATCCTTCTCTATTTGGCTGCCAGTAATCTCGTGCTGTTTCTCTGTGCAATGTTGAAGATAAGAAAGCCTGTCATCCCTGTTATGTTCTGTGTTTTTGAGCACAGTTCCACGCTCCACCAAAACATCACGGGGTGGATTTTTACCCATCTCAGTCCCTCTGTCCGGCTTTCTCTGGTCTTGTAATGAACATGCTGACAGTCCAATTAGCATGAAGTCTTTTTGGTGGTACACTCCAGCGACATGCCTTTGCAGCTGTCCTGCTGTGATAGCACACTGCACCCCATTTAAGGATCACAGCACAAGCACTGAAACACGTACAATCCTATAAAGGTAAACAGGATGCTCTGTTTTCTGGACTTTGTGATATTTGGGTATTTCTTCCAACCTTTAAAATTGCTTTAAATATAATATGGGTGGCGATAATGTAAGTTAAAAAAATGGATTAAAACATGTAAAGATTTGCTTTAATGTGAGGGATACTTGTTTGATATGCAGTGCAGGTGCATCCCAGTAGATTAGAATATAGAAAAGCGGATTTATTTATTCCATTAATTCATTAAAAAAAATAAACTCTTGTAGTATACATTTCTCAAAAAAGTGGTGCATTTCAATTTTGTTTCTGTTATTTTGATGATTACAGCTTACATTTAATAACAACCTGAATTTAAATTTCTAAGAAAATCAGATTACATAGGATCAATGAAAATGCATTTTAAATTCTGAGATGTTGATATATTGAAAAGTCTGCCTATGTTCTGCACAGTAAAGGCACTCAATACTTGGTCGGGATTCCTTTTGTCTCTTATCCTCCTTTTGGCAGTGCTTGATAAATTCTGTGCAGGATTTAGTTCAGATCAAAGACAATGACACTATGATCATTAAAACAGATATTAGTTCTTTGGTCATGTGGCCAGGTACCTCATCCTAATGGAAAATGAGATCCATAAAGCTCTATAAAGTTTTTCAGCAGAGGCACTGACACCAGCATGACTCTTTATATCACTACAGAGTGTGGGCACTTCACAATGGACCTTAAACAAGTTTGGTCTTATGAAGTCTGGGACCTTGGAATGCAATTACTTTAATTTAAAAAGAGAATGTTGGACATTTGAGCAACAGTCCAGCTCGTTTTCTGCTTGGCCCTGAAAGGACACTTCTGATATCTCTTATTCTGTATGGGGCTGTCACCAGGATTCTTGTAGTCCATTAACACAGACACAATCTCTTGTCTCTTGAAACTCTGAGTCCAGTCATAGTATGAACCTCCTCCAAACTCTTGATTGGGCTTTGCTTTACAATCTTCTCAAGGCTGTGCTTATTCCTGTTGCTTGTGCACATTTTTCTAACAAAATATTTTCTTTCTACTCAACTTTCCATTAAAATGCTAGAATACACCAGTCTGTGAACATCCATATCCGTCTGCAATGATATTTGACAGCTTACATTTTCTTGTGGAGGGCGTCAATGATTGTCTTGACAATTCTCCTAGGTTATTTAGCTTTAAGCCACAATCATCAAAATTAAGAAACATAAATGATTGGAACGTAATACTCTTTACATTATGTGAGTTGTACTTTTTGAACTGAATCACTGAAATAAACTAAATTATTTACTGTAAAATGGTCTTGTATATATTTTATTGTACAATCATTAAGATTGAATTTTCAGGCATTGGTTAGTTTTTTTAACACATACTCTCCAAAGTCTGTCAGACCAGAGTGCATTTAAGGACTGAAACAAATTTCCTGAACACTTATCCTCTCTCCTCCTTACCACTGGTTATGAAATCTTTGCACTATTTTCAGCAAAACTCAACTTCACATCAAGGTCTGAAAAAAGTCTTCTTATTGCTATAAATGATTTATGTTACAAGCCACCACATTTTGGTTGAATAATTGGAAGTAAGTCTTCACAACAAGAGCTTTGTAAGTGGACCATCTTTCAGGTCTGCACCTGAGTAATTATGCTGCAGGTGAGGGAAGTAAGGGTGGAAAATTGGTCTCGTTTTAATTGAGTCCCTCTGAGTAAACCAGAGAAGTTCACCCATCACTCAAACACATGGCTCCTATTTTTAAACACACACACAACCACAATGGAGAGGCCTCTGCTTAATAGGCTCCCTTGGGTCATAATGTTATTGTTGATTTCCATGCAGAAGACGCAAGGACTAACATAATCAAATTTGTGTGTAAACATGCACAGACAGACTCTGCACGCACGCATGAATGAATGCATGAATGCTGCCTGCTGAAAGACCTCCCTCTCTCTATCTGTCTCTCTCTTTCTCACACACACACACACACGCACACACGCACCCCCACACACATATTTCACACTTAAAAACATCCACAACATCCAGACACTCAACAACATTCTTTTACTGCTTGTTTGAAATGCTTCTGTACACCTGAATATGGACAAAAATCTCTGTCAATGAGAGTGCAAATATTTCAGTTCTGTTTGAATCATTTAAAAAGTATTTCTTTCCTAACTGTCCCATTTGTGGTACTTTGGACAATTTGCTTTTACTAAGGCAATACATTTCTTATGGGCATAAAATGATTAATTACAGGTTTTACTTTCTTTACTCTGACCACTCATTTTGTGGATAAAACCCAATACATTTTAAAAACAAGGGTGCTCCACCTTTAATTTATGCAAAATTTTTCTTTGTACACATACATGTTATAATGTAGTCATGTACAAGATTCTTGTACAATTTTGGTTTGCAGCCAAGTTTTTTTTTTGTTGAGGTTGGTGCAATGGGAACAGAAGCTTAATTTTAGCCTCCTTTATGTAGTCAACAACCAGTTTTAATGTGTGTTAGTCATGTTGGAATAGCCGACTGTAATAAAGCCCTTAGAAATTGGCATTGATGGTCATGAACAACTGACAACTAGTTGAATCCTGCTATGAACTTGAAACTGATGCAGCAGCTTGAGCCATTGCCACAGTGAATTCATGTCACAGACTGAGTGTGAGCTGACCATTTAAGAAACTTCCTAGATCAACATGAACACCTTCAATCCTGACTGAAAGGACAAACATTTTATGGACAGATGAGACTGTTTAACCACAATGACAAGATTTACTTTATCTTACATACAGGGCTGTATATATTTAGTGTTTCTTGTATGTATTATTGTAATCCCAGGTGGATTAAGGAAAATCCAAAGCAACAGAACTTTAGTGTTTTGTTGAAAATGTAGCTTTGTGTCTTAATAAATTACATTATTATTTAAACATTGGATTTTGTATTTACTCTGTTGACGCAAGTCATCTTTATTTTTTGTTTTCACTGATCCAAAACATTTTAGTGTCACAAAGAAAGAATAAAAACTGAGAAAACTTGCATGGTAACAAATACTTCTACACAGCCCTATGAAAAGAAAAATCACAAAAAGACTACCTGCTTACCTCCATTCCCCATGTAGATAGTGCCTGGCTTATTTATAAAAACTCATCCAATGCAGAAGTGATGAAGTTTCATGAATAGAGTCAGTACCAACCAAATTTTAGGAAGGTAGACTCTCCTTTGGTCTTGGCTTTTTTCAGACCAGCCATTATTTTCAGCCTTTGGGTTAAACTAATTTGAGTTATATAGAAGTTCACTTTAAAAATCCTACCCTTAAATATAGAGGGGAGTCCTATTCATATTTTTACCTAAAAGTAAAAATAAAATGTAAAAATATAGATAGAGTAGAGATATCCTTTGTTATCTCACAGTATGTGTTGTGTTTATGGACACATCACTTTTTCTACCTGTCCAGTTAAACATCACCAAGGCAGAGGAAGCTATGAAGAAAGGTAATAAAAATGTAATCTAACTTGGGTCATAAACGCTCATCACATCCCTCCTAATGTGAAAGGTTTAGTTGCATTTAAAGAAAGTGTTACTGATTTTACAGATAAAGGTAAAAGGTAAACCAAACACAATTGAAGTTAAATAATGTTACTTCAATTTTACTTGATTGCATAAAAGTCAAATATATTCATCAACATTGGTAAAATTGAAAGCCCATCAGACCTTTTATTTCATTTAATAATGTTGCATGCTAAGCTTGAGAGCTCTCTAATCACTGGAAGGAAAGAGTAAGTGTGTCATTTGCAGCTACTTTCTGGCTTTCTTTGTTCCTGAAAGGTCACTTGTGGTCACTGGAGGATTTTAAAGGTCAATGCTCAAAAAGACAATGCTACTCAGTGACACTCTAGCACAGTTTGATTTAACTCCTGTTGAGTGTTAATTCTAAATTCCAATTTAACTATTTTGGTGAAGGACATTCAAATCTAAAGTAAAAACAAAAAGACAACAAATGTGACAAAAGTATTTTTTTTTCTATTTGTTAAATAGGGAGTGCACTAACCCATAGATGATTTTTTTTTCATTTTAATTTAGTTTTGCATGTTGGTATAATCCGTCTGACACTGAATAATTTATGAGATTTCACTCTCTCAGTGGCTTAAAGATATATATTACAAAACAGTACTACAAACTGTAAAGGAAATATTCTGCTGCTGGTGTATTGCCTTGATTTAAAGTAAACCTTTAAGAATTTTTTTTTGACCTTTTAGAAAAATGTGGTAAAATATGGATGTAAGCAGCTGTTCTACAACTAAAATACGGGAAACATTTTAAAAAATGATTTGAGCTTTTGTTTTATTCTTAATTCCAGTTTTGTACAAACAAGATGTTGATAAAACATTTTATTTTGTAAGTATTTTACAGAAGCAAAAGTAGTATTTACTAATACTGGTGTCCTTATGAAACCAGCAGATAGTTGAATGCATTAAACCGATTAAACAATAAAGTTGTTCAAATCAATATGTGACACCTCAGAAGCTCTACAGTAACATAGTTTGCTTTAAATACCAAAATATAAGGAACGTAACAGACAACTTGTCATGAACTAGTAGCTGCCTGACCAAATTGTAAAATTCCTGCCTGGTTAACAGAGTTAAGTGAAAGTGCACAGAATGCAATGTTGGATAAATAGCATGGGCAGCAAAACCATTAGCTAACCATACTACTGATTTTGCCTGTTTGTTCCCTGGATAACGGGATGGATTTTTCACAGCTGCGAAAAGACGTAGTATATACATCTCAAAGTAAAACACTGATGGGTTTTTGTTTCACATCATCTCCACAGAAACATTTCTGAATTCAGCTGCATTTCTCAGGTCTCCTGTGAGATCTGTGTGCTGAAGTTAGGATGAATAGCAAACGTAGATCTACCATCCATCGACCAGTACACTGGATTGGTTACTGGCATAGAGAATGAACATAGTCTAGTGACCAAGGAACCTCAAGGTTTTATTGTCAAGTCATCCTGCTGTTTTAGTGCCACGAGACTGATTGGATGCAGCTCCAAGGGCTGTTTGAATTCCTACATCTAAGTAAAATCTTTGCTTAATTAATATCCTCCAAACAAGAGGTTGATTATATGTATTTTACTATCTGTAACATGGAAATTAATATAATATATTGGAAAGATTGTGGGGCTGTACAGTGGTGCAGTTGGTAGCACTGTTGCCTTGCAGCGAGACGGTCCTGGGTACAATTCCCAGCATGTTCTCTCTGTGCATGCGTGGGTTCTCTCCGGGTACTCCGGCTTCCTCCCACAGTCCAAAAACATGACTGTCAGGTTAATTGGTCTCTCTAAATTCTGTGCAAGTGTGTGCGTGTTCATGGTTGTGTGTCCTGTTTGTCTCCGTTTTGCCCTGCGACAGACTGGCAACCTGTCCAGGGTGCACCCCGCCTCTCGCCTGAAACATCCGCTAGAGATAGGAACCGGCACCCCTCCCTACTCCACTAGGGACAAGGGTGTAAAGAAAATGGATGGATGGTCCTGTACACATAAACTCTAGGCAATGGATGAATGGCTAATTTTAAAAATGAAGACCTAAATTACTGATTTTCTGCCATCATTTACTGGAGTATATAGTTGAAACATGGGGAAAATGAGAATGAGAAATAAGCTAATTAATATGCACTTTTCTTGTTTTTAATGTCAAATGCACATTATGCTGTAAAATCAGCCATTAAATGTGCATTTTAACACCATCTTTCAAATTGCCTAAAAGGTCAAACAGTGCAAAATTTAAAAGTATAACCTTAAAAATGAATAGTGTTTCTCATCAGATTAAACATCATATTAAAAGAGGCTCTTGTTAAATTTAATTCCTGATTTAAACAAATGTCTGTAGAGGTTTACACAAGTATGAATTTTGCACAGTTTCCTTCACTTGGAGAATATTTTGAACACATTCTTTAAATTCTCCTCTGACCTCTCCAATTTGCATGTCCCTCCGACCGAAAGAAAATCTGGTGATCATTTTTCTCTGCTCAAACTATTTTTGCAGGCATCGGGAGGGTAATAAAACACATCTAAGGCTTGCCTGCGGTCTTGTCATTAGTATTCATCTCGCTGAAAGATTGAAAGGAGTTTGTTCTGGACAATAAAATTACCCCTCGACTTTTCTTTTATTTTGCGCCTGGAGGAAGGTACTTTGGAACACCTTTTGATTTAGAGGGGAGCTATGAACACTTCCAGCTGCTGCACACGTACATGGTATCAGGTCATGAATGTTTTTGGGAAAGAAGCAGTGAATTTGATCCTAAATAGTTGATGCTCTAACTGCAGCGTCACTTACTATAAAATACATAATTTTTTGCCCTTATAGGTCATATTTCATATATTTAGCAATGCCTTTAATAATATTGTTTTCAAGATGCCACCTTAAATGGACATTAACTACTTTTCTTCCAGACAAACATTAGTTTTTGTATTAATAAAACCTTCACTTGCAGGAAACACTGCAGCTGTTTCAATTAATGTTAGTGAGAAACATTGCTTGTTTTTCATTTTATCATGCATTCATGAAAAAATTGCTTCCTAAATCTTAAAGTCATGAATATGTTCTTTGAACAAATTACTTCTGGACATACCAGCATATTCTAAACTTAAGAGCAAGAAAAACAATTGCACCTTGTTTTACAGTACACAGCTGTTAATTTTTCAGGTGAAAATAAGCATTTTCTTCACCTCTTATACTGAGTTGCATAAGAGGTGCAACTCAGTAAATTGGAATATGATTTCCAATAAGGCATGTTTGTCATATTAAAAATACCTCTTGAATTTAACCTTTAACCAGGTATTAAACATACTTTTCATAAAGGTCACATTTCTGTACTAGAAATATTTTTTTATTGGTCTGATGTAATATTATAATCTTAGATTTTGTGTTCATATTAGCTGTAAGTGGAAAATCATCATAATTAACAGAAATAAAGGCTTGAAAACATCAGTGTGTAATAGTATACATAATGTGTTTCACTTAGTGAACTGAGTTACTGAAATAAATGAACTTTTCAATAACATTCTTGTTTATTGAGATGCACCTGCACATGGATGTCAATGTTAAGTCTTGCTTGAGATTGTCAGGTTAAATTTGGTCAATACTTTGACTAAACCAATCATATATAAATATGCTTTGATCTAAGGCAATCCATTAGATCATTAGCTGTATGTTTAAGTTTTTTTTTTTTAAGGATTACCTGGTGTTCATCCATCTTTCTATCAACTTTGACTAGCTTTCTTGCACAGGCTGAAGAAAAACATCCCCTCAGCATAATAGTGCCATGTGTTTTATGGTGAAATGGTCTTTCCATGACAATGTGCTAGAGCTGTTTCTCACACATAACAAATATTGTATAAGCTATTCAGAAGAAGCTGACTGTGTGTAAAAATAGTACTTTGTACCCTCTTGCTAAATGTTGAAGTAATTGTGACTAGCCATGTAATTTGAAAAGCTAGGTTCAATTTCATGGATTAATACCAGACATATAAAATTAAGAAATCACTTAACCTCACTTGGTATGTCACCAAATAGTGACATACCAACTTTCTTTGGTATGTCACTGTATCCCCATGATTTGCCGAAAACATCAGTCTGTGTGTAATATTCAACATAATGTGTTTAATGTTTTGGAATTGAGTTACTAAATATGTTAATTTTTCAGCTGTTCTAATTAATTGAAAAAGTCTCCTTAGTGAAGTTGCTTCTAATGTGATGAAAAGTGGGAACCTTCAGAGCATATGAATACTTTTGTAAGAAACTGTATTTAGAGTCTAATTTCTTTAGCTTGTGTACAGTTAGTAAAAGAAAAAAAAAACTAAATGAAATATTTTTATTTCTCTCTCACTGACTATTTGTGTACATTGGATTTAGTATTCAAACTGAGTTGATTCTCTCTTTTAAATATGATGTTTTTTTTTTTGTTTTTACAAATCAGACAGAATGATGTGTTGATTAGGTAATTACAAAATTACACAGTAAATCAAGCTCTTTCTGTCAAATTTTAGCCATTTTCTCTTTTGCAATGCCAGCTTTGCGGAAGAAGGCAATTGCCAAATTTCATGCTTATTTTACCATATGGCGGTTCAAAACTCAAACATCACATTCCCACTGTAACACGAGCTCAAGCTGTGGGAGAGACAGGATGTGCTGCAGGTCTGCTTGGCATGAAATCTAAAGCTGTGCCTTCCTTATCTCTATGCATCCTAACTAATGCACATTTTAATTTTTGAGTAAAGTTTGAGGAAGGTTTTGAACCTCCCCTGCTGTTTGTGATCAAATGTAACGATATGATGATTTCACGAGAATCATCAGATACTTTGACATTCTAATTGCACGTCTGAACTTTTCGCAAAAAAATGAAACCTTGCTGTTAGTATCGGTGCTGCTGCTTTTCTGTTTCAACTCACGTTCTCTGAGGAGGAAATTAAAGTCTGCAGAAGCCTGTGCAAACCAATCAGGGCAGAACTGAATACCATAGCTGATAACTGCATAATGGACACACACAATCTACATGCACACAAACACAAAAGGAAGGCTTACCCCATTGGCAGCTGCTTAGATCTGGGCCAGGCAAGGCCTTGGAGGTGGAGTGAAGCAGGAAAGATGGTGCGACAGCAGATCGTAAATGTGGAGGGACCTCAGGGCTGATATCAATGGGTAGTTGTGTGTAGTAGAAAAAGGAGAGTGATGGAAAAAAGAGACCTCACAGGGTGGAAAAAGAAGATGAACTTTATGGAGCCCCTTTAGCTAAAAAACAAACCCACATTAGAAGTTTTTTTTTAGCAGATGTCACATTCTAGAAACTAATTTGGACAACTATAGTGACTACACAGATAGCCAAAGATAAAGAGAACCTTCTAACATGAGGTTGTGACCTTCTAATTTTTGCATTTAAAATGTGTTGATAATGTATAATTGCTGAATCCGTTTCAAAATGCAAACATTTTGTATCGATGACATTGGTTTCCATATGAATATAAATATATACAACTGAAATCACATATTTATGTACACTGCATAAGAAGACATCTTTTTCTTCTCCCAATTTTTTTCTCATTTGCTAAATGACAGAAAAAAATACATATAAATATGTAAATATACACATATCTAGATATGTGTATATTTATGTGTATGATATGTTACATTTGTTGTTAAATCAAGGTCTAATGTATGCCTCCAGTTTACTCAAATGTTGTGAAATTACAAAGCAATTATATAGTTATGTAGGCTTCCCTAATTGTTTAAAGGCTTGTTAAATGTAGTATGTGTAAACTACTGAATTTGTGGAAAATGAAAAATACAAAAATATCTTTCTGTTTATTCTACTTATTAAAAGTCTATTTTCTGACTTTTGAACACTAGACTGATATAAAATAAGAATAGTGTTCCCTGATTCATTGGGGAGGAAAAAAAAGATGCAATTGTTCATACAGTGAATGTAAATCCCTGGTTTCAGCTGTAATTGCATCTCCTACTGCTAAATCTAAGTTTGCTTCACATTTCCACCAGCTTTGGAGTTTTGAAAGTTAAATTGCTCACAGCCATGAGGAGGCTTGTAGCTAGGGGGCTACAAATGTCCTCACATGATGCTGGAGCATGTCTGCTTTGCTTACAGCATCGGAAATGTGCAACAGAAGTTAAACATTAGATGTTTGCTTAGAGTTTAGCAGAAGGCCCTGCTCTGTCCCACAGTGATGACACATCTTTAATAAATATTTATAGAGGGCAATAGGGGATATTAAAAAACATGACATGCTAAGGTGGATTTTGTTCCCAAGGAGATAGAGATCTGTGTAGAGTTAGGAAATGAGGTGATAGAATGGAGGTAAGGCAGCCATTTGTTTGGTGATGGCAGACCAACAGATGACTTTTACAAGGACAAGTTTGACAGACATGTCTTTCAAAGTCTACGTGTCGGTAGTGCTAAGCAACCAACATGCAACAGTGCTAAGGGTAATTCAAGGATAGTCACATCTTACTGAAGGTAAGGGAAAATATCCAGAGCAGTACAGACTCACGATGTATGTATGTATGTACGTACGTACGTACGTACGTACGTATGTGTGTATATGTGCGTGTGTTTGTTTATATACAGATGGACAGTGTCCAGCAAAAGTATTCATGCACCTTAAAACATGTTTTTACATATCACTTTACAACCACAAATGTCAATGCAATACCCAGTGCAATTAATTGCTTTCCAAAGTCAACTAATAGGTGAATTAAGTCTTTGCATAATTACCATCTCAGTAAAAAGCCAACTGATTTGGAAGGACTAGGAGATTTGGTGGAGAAAATTAGCACACAGAATTAAGTCTAAGATAGACATCAGACTACACATGAAGAAAGTTGTGAATTTTAAAGCACCGTTGGGTTATAAAACAATATCCCAAGCTTTGAACATGTCACTGAGGACAACATTCATCATCTACAAAAGGAAGGATTATGGCACAACTGCAAACCTGCAAAGACACGGCTGTCTGCTTTAATGGACAGACTGGACAAGAAAAGCTTTCATCAGTGATGCAGCGATGTGGTCCATTGTAACTCTTGAGGATCTGTAGAAATCCACAGTTTAGTGGGAGACATGATATCTTTTCCAGTAGCAGGATATACAACAGAACTTTGGCTTCTAAATGAGAAAATAGCCCCTGTTCCTTTGCTACAGAAAATATATTTACCTCTGAATATTTTTTGCTAAATGTTATATAACAATATAAACAGCCTATGATAAGGAGACATGTAGCCTAACCATTAAGCTATGTCTCCTTGTCTTACATTTTATAAATACTTTGTCTAGTCCATTTTCTGTTGTTGTAGCAACTATTTATATTTACATCCTATGATGGTGTTGTTGCACAATACCCTCCCTTTTCTCTCTACTCACTCACTCTCTACTTCCTCTTCTGAGGGGGAGATGTGCTACCAGCTCTCCGTCTAACGGGTGAATTGAGTTTCCTAAATCTGCTGGGATTTACCCTGTCTAGAACTGTGGTAAACTCTGTTTAAAGCGGGTGACGAGAAAGACTCGCCTGGTTTCTGACAACCTCCATTTAGATGTCCCACCCAGATGGACGGAGTATGACATTTTGAACCCCAGAACTGGCCTGATGATGAAGAAGGTGTTGCAACAGGAAGAGGCTCACAGCGCTGATCGAGGAGGGCAGTCATCCCTGCAGGTCTGATGAGCTTTCGTCTCTGCATGGATGATGAGGATACGCAGGTCTTGGGTGCTGGAAGGAAGAGTACTGATTTAAAGCGGCAGGTCTTGGGTCTTAGGGTGACTTCCTCATCTTGTCTTGCAGCTCTGAAAAGCTCCCTTCACCTTGTCTCACGATCTTTCTGGTCCGTTGAGATGTAGATGAGCTGACCTCTCGGAAAGAAGGCACCGGTTCCTCTTCTTTGCCTTTGTTCTTTATCTTCATCTTTGCCTTGGTCTTCATCTTTGTCTTGGTCTTTATCTTTGGGGTCTGAACCCAGCTGATGAGAGAAGTGCGATTTGAAGCCACATGTTACGGGACTGACGGGTTGGTGCCCTTGCGCAGGACAGTCTTTGGCTCTGTGGCCCTGGCTCTTCTTCAGCTACAGAGTTCTTTGTCCATCTCGATCTTGGCTCAAAGCTGCCTGGAGGATCCAACCAAAAGTTCCTCTTTTTGCACTCATCTTTTATAGGGTTTATCCACCCCTTTGGTGCATTTTCATTGGCTAGCACTGCTGCTGTTCTTGTTTCATTGGCTGACTGCTTGGACAGATGATCTTGTATCCATCACTGTCTTGGAGACATTATGTTCTGATATCTGTTCTAATGACCCAGGGTTGCTCAACTGTCCTCCTACGTCCGTTGCCTGCACAACCTTTTCTTTGAAAAGTTTAAGTTGTTCCCAAATAAGGCATTGGTCATCTCTGCTCTCCTGTCAGTTCCTCTTTTCCCCTATCCTTTCACCTACCATCTACCTCCCAACACAACATCTGGAGTTACACATTTTACACCATTTCCAGTTCAATGTCAAAATCACATTTATAACCTTTGTAGTTTCTCTTTGATTCAGCATTCATTTATAATATTATGATAACCATAACTTATTAGTTACTCTTATTATAATCATAACCTGAGTTATTACAGACGATCTTCTGAAAAGAAACGAAGAATAATCCATCATTCTATTATTCGATACCAAAGTTACAGTTACTTGTTTTACTTTGTAAATGTCCCCACAAGTGTAAGTGTAAGTATTCTTACAAGTAAACCAATATTGATTTAAGTATTTTAGTTTGGGTTTTATTCAATTACTCAAAATGTTTAGACTACATTCTTTAAAACATTCATACTTTGAAATAAGGAGTAGTATCAACTGTTTTTATAAATCTGCAAGCTGGGAACTTACTTCCTCCTCTTCCAGAAAACCTGCTGTTCCTGTTTCATGACACTCTTTCTGCCTGACTATGATTTCTTATGATTAGATAGAAAAAATAAGTAGAATTAAAGCAAAGTTTGCAAGAGACAAGAACAACACACAACCAGATTGATTTTATTGATGTTTAAGTCTACTGTAAGGTCTTTGTCATACAAACAAGTAATACAGATTAAATATACAAGTAAATAACTTATCTTGAATAAATAATGTATAATAATACAGTAAAAGACAGCTACATCAATTTAACAGCAGATGATACAGTCAACCAGTGAGCTTTTTGCCATTAGGTTTTAAATTTTGACAGCTTTTAGGGTAAAATTTGATATTTGAAGATTTTTAGAAGCTAAATTGAAGGGCATATTCCTACATAAGTCAAGCTTTTAAATTGATAACTATGCATACGTTACTTTCTGACCACTAACACTTATCTGCTGTGGTAAAAAAATATGCAAATATATTCAGTGTTTTTAAGAATATTTATGCTTTTTATGTGCTTTTAGGTACGGTGTCTGCTAAACACTGTTGGCAGTTCAATGTGGGACCCCTTCATCTGCAAACGGAAAATGTTGACGCGGCAGCTTTGCCATATATCAGATCACAACTGCACTAATACAGCAAACCCGATGTCAAACCACACCTTCAGCTAGACACTGAAGAGCGGAGCGGAGTGTACCTTTAACGATGTGCATGATTCAGAGTTTTACCCGTGCATCTACCTTCCATCAGCAGCCAAGACTCAGAACACTCTGCTCCTATTAAAGGGGAAAGTGCTGTTCTGTTCCCTTTATTTTGAAGTCATTTCACAAGTGTTGTCTCTGCACTTACCGTAATTGGACTAAAAGTAAGTTGAATTACTGATTAAAAATGTGAGATAAATCTAGTTAATGTAGAGATGATGTTCCTGTTAAGCATTTAATTTAACAGAAATTGATTAATTTAATGTGCATCTTGTATTTCCTCAACTGAAGGATTAAGGTAAAAATACCTGTAATACTGGAAATACTGAATTGAGTGACTTCTGAATGCAGTCTATTCCACTGATTTTTATTCTGGTGCACCACATTAAAAGGGGGTTGAATACATTTACACACAGAACGTCTTTCAGATTTTTAGGAGCAAAACATAGATTTTAGCATTCCAGGTAAATTTTTGAGTAACCTACAGAAATTGGTATGAACTGAAAAACATGAAATGGCATGGGTTAATAGAAAATATCCCCTAACGTGCTTCTAATTTTCTTATTTCCCTTGAGTTCAGTCCATAATGTTTCACCGCTTGAAGCAGCTTTGGTTTCAGAGACTTTATGGTGATGCGTGGTGTTGAATAGCACTTATTATGACCCTGCAGGGTTCATTAAAATTAAGATGCAGCTCTGATTATGTTCAACATCTGCTTCATATTAGAAGATTTGCTCCGAGGTCACAAATCCCTGGGGATATGATCTCCCCCGATGCAAAGAAGACATTGGACCATCAGAGATGGATTAATTAAGCCCTTTGCTCCACAACATGCAGGCTTAAATAACACCTAATTTTCATAATTGAGGATTTTAATATTCCGCCTGCAGTTTAATACTGACAGGTGATGCATGCTTGTTTAAGGGAAGAGTCTCCTGATTCCCTAAGGGCTTTCCCTATATTAGTGGCATTTTTCTTATTTTTTTATTTTCTTTATTTCGAGTACCCTTTACCAGACAGGTATAAATGCATAGGTATCAAAACAGTACATGTTTATCTACAGCTCATGGTATGCTACTTATCTCTAAAGATATCTTCATCTTTTACTCAAAGACCTCTTTTGATTTGCTCCAAGAAATGTGTTCAATGTGAAGGCTCACACGTAAAAGCTCTTAGTAATCTGTGTGAGAAGCTGACTGACAGAACCAGCAGTTAAGTACTTTATCAGAGATCTTCTGAGGGGTATTTCCCTCATTGATAGTTTCTCTCATGTAGTGGACATCTCTGCCTTGCCATTAATCAAATCATATCAGAGAAAGTTTGGGGAAGTTAAATGCAAGTCATCCATCACATTACGGTAGGCCTTCATAAGGGAGAGATGTGGACATTTTTCTTGTCAGATGTGCGTATGATCTATATGCAAAGTCAGGTTCTTCTGGCACTTAATTATTTTGGGAAGGTTTCCCAGCAATAGAGCAGCAGATGAAAGGCTGAGGGCAGAATGCATGAAAAGTTTCAGCAGAATCAGGAGCATATGGTTAGCAGCAGAAAAACACAAAGGTAGAGAACAGAAAAAAGACAGAAGGGAAATCAGACAATGTGATGACAGGGTTACTCAGAAATAACATCACTGTTTCATACATTCTTGTAGTGACTAAATTTGGCTTATGGGCTAAGAAGGAATCAGTCGTAGTCCTGAGTGACAAGGAAGGAGGAGGATTATCAACAACCAGAGAGAGGAAACTTGACATGGTTTGAATGGCCTCATGCTACTCGTGTGTGTGTCTTTGTGTATACTTGGGTAAATAATCAAACTGTAATTGTCTAACCTAAATTCAAAATTTTATTTCACTACCATTTCTGCTTATTAGTCTGTTTCTGCTATCTGGGCTCTTAAAATGAACAGTTCAGCATTGGTTATTATCCCTGGCAGCCATTGAGCGAGACGCTGGCAACACCCTGAACAGCTTGCCAGTTCATCACATTGAAACGCAGAGGTGGATTGGACGAACAACAAACGGCACACACACACACAGTCACATCCAAGGACAAATTAAAAAGGTCAATTAACATAACAGGCAAATTTTCAGCCTCTGATAGGAAGCCAAAGCACCCCGAGAGAAGCCACACATGCATCAAGAGTACATGCAAACTCTGTGCAGAGACCCTGGACTGGATATGAACCCAGGATCCTTTCTTGCAAGAAACCGTATACACATTTGTGTCAACACAAATATATAACATACTCTAATTGCTGCTATTTAAAACAGAAAAACAATGATTGTGCTACTGTTGCTAAAATATTATTTTGGTTACTACTGTTACAATAATGTTTTTCTTAGGACCACTCACCAAATTTAGTTAAAAAGTTTAAAAGTGCTTATTGCCATTTTCAGAGTAGCACAAGGAAACCAAACTGAAATGAATCAGTCGGGCTTTCTGTTCAAGTAGCCAGTTTACAGTTGACCTGCTGTGTGAAGGCTTGCTAACTACAGTTTGTAGTTGCTTTACTTCATGTATAGGAGCTTTCTTAGCTTTATTGCCATAGCAACCTGTTTCTGTGGTGATAAGAATTATTTTCTAAAAGCTGCACTTATTTTGTTTCTTGTAGCAACATAAAGGTGTAAGCAGCTGCCTTTCATTTTCCTGACTTGCAGTGCACAGCAAAAGGCATAAATGAAATGTTCTTGTTGTTTTGAAACTGTAGCATTTGCAATCCCTCGTTCCACTGGCAGATGTTTGTGAGTTCAAGATTACTGTATATAGATAGAATTTAGGTTAGGGTTATTATTAGTGCTGTCAATTGATTAAAAAGTCATAATAATATAAATCACACTTTGGCACTCTGATTAATCATGGCTAATTACTATGCTTAGTGTAGCTCTGACCCCTAAGCCTGACTATGCCTGAGAAGTCACAGACCCTTCACATTCTAAGAGGCACTCCTTGCTCATCTTTTCACTCGTGTTTGCTACTCTGCATTGATGACTCCAGTACAGACTGTGCCTGTGTACGGTGTTGTTTTGAACTAGGTGACGCTCTGTGGGAGAGGGGCTTCTAGATCTTTACGATGCTGTGATTAATCTGAATTATCTTACAAATGAACACATTGTGGAAGTCAGCAGAAAAAGACAAAAAAAGTAATTTGAGTCTTGTTTTATTCTCAATGTGTTCCAACCAAAACCAAAAATAGAATGAAAGACAACAGTTGGTGTCTTCTCACCTCACCTTCTCCCCTTACATTCGGGTGTGAAATATATACATTGTATCCGCCACAATATTAAACTTTTTTTAACCTGCTAATGTTGACAGCCCTACTTTATACATACAAAAATACTCCTTAAAGTTGGGGTACGGAACTTTAATAAAAGAAAATAATGCTTTTTACATATTTATAATTGTATAGTATTAGACAGATAATCTGGGAAATTAAGCTCCTTCGCCTTCTTCCAGTACTCCCAGTGCTAACTGCAAAATTGTCATCAGAAACAACCAAAGTCAAGAGGAGGGGTCTTGGAGGTGTCAA
Source organism: Girardinus metallicus (assembly GCA_903067095.1). Taxonomy (NCBI): domain Eukaryota; kingdom Metazoa; phylum Chordata; class Actinopteri; order Cyprinodontiformes; family Poeciliidae; genus Girardinus; species Girardinus metallicus. The sequence goes on from CAEGAE010094903.1 coordinate 35,699, forward strand.
ATATGCTCGTGTAAGTGCTACATTTCCATTGAAAGTAATTTTTAATTGATGTAATTCAGCTATGCCAAAATGTGTAACTTATCACTGTTGTTTTTAAAAGTCATTGATGAATGTTTCCTACATCTCTTTTGAAAATTCATATTCATTTCTGTAAATATGCTCTGCTCCCATGAAGAACTAATCCACTGGCTCCAGTTAAAAATATGATTGATTGATTGATTGATTGATGACATATTCTAACCAGATTTGCTTGCATAACTACCCACACTTTCAACTTTGAGTTAAAGGCTCATATTATTGACATGCATCCTGCAACTATTTAAATTTTTTCACATATTCTAATCATTCTATTAACATAAGATAAATAAAAAATAATCAAATGAAACATAATAGAAAACATTATGTTTTTTGTAATTTTAAAGAGAAGACCATTTTTAAGATTGGCTGAACTCAAGCTGACTATCTTTTATGTAAGGGGCAGTGTTGTAGTCAAGACCAACTAACCCGAGACCAAGACAAAACCAAGTCCAGAGTGCATCGACACCAAATCAAGACCAAGACCGAGGGAAGTTGAGACAGAGTCAAGACCAAGACCAGCGCCCCGCGCTACATGCCACGATAAAATATGAAATATGATCAAAATTGCTTCTCAAATTAATCTGAAAGATTCACATTCCTATAAAAACACCTAGATATTAAATACTTAAAGTTGAAATAAATTTAACCAATATTAAAAGCAGAACAAACTCTTTGTTCTGCTTTGCTTCCATCTCTGTGCTACAATCTGTGGTGGTCTCATGCCATCCCTAACAAGATAACGCGTTGGGCATTTGCCCATATCATTCATGTCAGAAACCACCACTGTCTGCACCATTAAACATAGCACTTAAGGCAATGTACTAACTGTAAACAATGCTCAACTATGTGCACTGACCAAAGAGCAACAAGCAAGAAGGAACCAAGCGCAATGATGACAGGCAGCACAATGCTGTAATGTCTGCCATCAAGACAGGTGACAAAAACAATCAAAGAGCAATGTGCATGCTCTGCGTGCTTTCGTTCTTGTGTTTTATTTATTTGCTACATCAATGTATTTAATAAAATAATAGTAGCTACTACTGTGTTCACAAAGCATTACAAGAGCATTATAGACCATTACAAGAACAAAGAACGGATCTCAGTGAGGCTCCAGTGTTATCTTCTTAGTAAAGAGCCGTTCAGAAGAATCGGACTGTTCCTGAATGTCACATCACTATATTGCAGACTTTTGGGCACAGTGTTGTCCCATATATGCGACACGTTAGTTAACATCTCCGCACAATAATTCAGCATTTTGAGTGACTTTTTTTTCATCACAAATGCTTATGTGTCTCTGTACAGCTAGCTTTGCTAACATCACGTCAACGGAGCTCACCTTTCTTTGAGCTTCTTTTCTAAGTGACGAAAAAAGTTAGACGTAGTCCCCACCGTCTGTGAAAGCGAAGCGCTGCTGAATTAGCTGTCGCCATCGGATTTCTTATGATTTATGCAGCGCAATTCTATTACTGACATTAGACGGACATCTTCTGCCGCTCAGAGAAAACCACTGCGCATGTCTCGGAGCGCTGCGTGCGAGTGAAAGGTGGGGAGTGGGTGGGGGGGAATAACAGAAACACTAATTGGTAAGTCACGTTACTGCTTGGATTTTAATCGGTGCGTTTTGCATCCAGTGAAAACAAACATGTTAACAAATAAACTGGACCTTATGCTGTAAGTTTAGTGATATTTCCACAGTTGCGGTCTTGACAGGTCTTGAAATAAAATTCCGAATCCTCAGCGCCCGAGACCGAGACAAGACCGAGACCAAATGCGGCCGAGTCCGAGAGACCAAGACCGGTCTCGAGTACTACCCCTGGTAAGGGGTATGTCTTTTCTCTTTTCTGTATTGCTTTGGTATCCATGTTCATCTTGCTCCCCACTCTCTTTCTTTAAATGCTGACAGTGCCACTAAGGTTTATCATCTGGATTGCCTTTAAAAGCTCCTTACAGACATATCCTGGAAAATGATTTAGTACTTCTAAATGTGTAAGTGAAAGTGTGAGGAAGTGTATAAGTCTGCACGGTGACTAATACAGGGTTACGAGGGTCATTAGTGAAAAGTGATTTTGACACCTCATCAGCAAAAAAAGTCATCTTCATTCCTCTCTATCTATGTCTCCTCTTCACTTCTTCATTCACACAGTTGCTTCCATTATGTTGAATAGGTTCTCAAAATCAGGGTTATTTTTACATTATGCGTTGAAGATCACAGTGCTGGGAAGTAAAACGGGAGAGAACACAGTAAAAAATAAGATTTTTTCTTCTATTGAACACAAGAGGAAGAAAAAAAAACCTTGTATGTTTTTGCAGAACTAAAGAATTTATATTTTGTCGTGTGAGTTTAAGTATTGTTTTCACTCCAGATGAAGGAAAATACATTTTTAATGTATTTTAGTTCACTTATAATTTTTCTCCTTGTTCTTTAACTTACTAATTTAATATAATTGTCAGGTGCACAGCTACATACTTTCTGAGTTGTATGCGAACATGTCATCGGCAACCCCTTCCCCCAGGTTTAATATGTCCATATAGCTCTCCCTTATTCATGCATTTATAAAATACAGTAATTAAATTCAAACCATCATGGTATTAAGGTTTTTGTTGCCTTCCTACTGTTATTATTCCTTCCTGATGTCATCACTTGTCTCCTTTATCATAGACGTCATGTCTGTCTCCTTTACCCCTTGTCTGCAGCATTCTCCATCAAATCTATGGTCAAAAAGCATTATATATTAGTTGTAAAAAAATTACAAATCTTAATACAGTTTTTAAAAATAATGTTTAAAAATATTGCTTGGGATTAAGTAGCTGTTCCCTCACTTCCACCTAATATTAGACCAACCTGTTGCCTTCCCCTGCCTGCCCTGATTAATCTTCTCTTCTTTCTCTCCATCCTCACAGCTGAATGACATTAATTTTGTGTTAAGTAGGTTTAAAAATACAGCAGTCAAACCACATTAAAAAATGAATTTTTCAATTTAAATGATGTCCTTGTTGGATAACAGTTACAGACTGGACACTGCATCTGATCTGACTTATCACAGAACACTTCCAGAGCAGAGTAGTGCACTCAAAAAACATTTCACCTGACTTTTTGCTCTCATTGGATCATTTGCTATATAAATCTTCACTTTATGTATTTAGATTTGAGCCAAAGACTTTCTCCACTTTCATTGTGTTTGGCTATTAGTGATGCTGGATTTAATGTAACAACTTTCAGCTGTGTTCTCAGCTCCTTTATGATTATTTTTTTTCTTTCTTACATTCAACTTAAGAAATAGCGGGGGGGTTTTTTTGGTTGTTTTTTTTATCCTGTCCTGTTTGATTTTTAAGCTTTTTCTTGGTACATTTATTGCTTCCACCATGGCATGTTTCCTTCATGGTGAACTGTTGACTTTTTTGCCCATTAACCTTTTGCAGGGCTTAACAGAAGTAAAAAGCACAACTTGAAAGTGTCTTGTCTTCTGCATGCTGGCGAGGCAACGTAAAGCAAAATTTGATTTGGCTGAACTGTTGCTATAATTGATGGCTGTGAAGTAAAGTGCGATTTCACAGGTGCTCTGGGGTGTTTTCTGGCACTGGAATGCACATTATCAATGTCAGTGTGTAATCAACATTAGTCAGAAGCATAAAGTTTTAAGGTCACTCAGTTCTGTAATGCTGCTTTGAAGTTGTCGCTGTTTTTAACAGTTTTCGAAAGAGAACATTTGGTCCTCTGAAAATGAGCTTGTTATTAAATCAGAAAATTAGCAATTTGCTTGAATGTCTTCACAGAAAACACTATAAAATCAGGTATTATTGGCAGGGGAAAAAGTAGACACAAAGCTCTATCAGAGCACTGGGACCATATTACTCCAAACCAATTTTTCCTTTTATAGTTTTATAGTCCTACTGAAATTTTCAGTGCAATAGGTGCTATAGCCTTTTTCGGCAACAGTTAAGCACATGTTGATGCAACTGAAGATAAAGGCAAATTATATATTTTTTCAATCAAAGAAAACGTTCCACATATTATGTACAGTCATGAACATTTTTGTTCCTCCACAAAAAATCTTCTTGTTTAGTTTGCCGTTACAAATTATCTAGCCCTCTTTCTTGCTGTTTTGTTCTCCTTTTTGTCAACCAATGTTCTCTCTTTCTTAAAAAATAAAAGAACAAAATGCAATGAGCTGTGATATTCATCCATCCATTCTTTTGAATGTGCTGCTTAGTTGACATTATGTTTATGAAAATGAAACCAGAAGCTGCTCTATATTTTTGTTCATCTGCCTACCTTCCCCAGCTTGTTAAAATCTGTCTGAAGTCTTTTTTTCCCCATCATTTAAGAGGCAACGGTAGAACGTAAACATAGTCTGAACAGTAATCAAGGACATCAACCCATTCAGTTCATTTTATTACTTTTTTAAATGCAACATCAATTTGTTGTGGAAAAAGTGGTCATGTAATGTTACTTTGACCTCACTCTGAAGCTGGAACTGAACATTTTGGTTTTCCTTGAAATCAACAACAACAAAAAGAGTTTGATTAATCACTTCATCTGAACAAGAAGGCCCAGCATTAGTAGAAAGAGAGACATGAGGACTGCCTCTTTTCAAACTACAAAATGCTTTAGTCAGCTTACAAGTAAGCGCTGAAAACAGCCAACATAATTTTTTACCATATTCACAGATGCTTACAAACATGTAAGCTTGTTGCTTGTTAAGAAATATTTATGTTTATTCAGAAATTGAGTGGCATTCAGAGTTATAGGTGGATTTTAATGATAAAGTCTTTAACACCCAATGTTAATTGCTGTCATGATGTAAACATATGTGGCTAAAAACAACAAAAATAAATGTGGCATGATGTTTGAAAAGACACAATGTTATGTCAGATTAATAAAATACTTTTTTTAGATTTTCTTTCTATTATTTTTCTTGATGTATTTCCATACTAATATTCCTTAGTCTTTCTGCACAAACTAACTTCCATTTTCACTGCTGTACTGAAAGTAAGTTCAAAATGTTATTGGTGATAACTTTTAGATGGAAGTGGTTGATTTGAAGTGATGCATCTGCTGAAGGGCCTATTGATTCAACCCACAGTTCTCTGTCATTTAAGCAGCAACTGCAGGTGCAAAAGTCTATCAAAAAGGTAGTTACTTTTTTCAAATGGATAAAGATCTAAAGCAAAACGACATATCCACCAACAAGTGAATATGTTATGTTATGCAAGATTTAAAAAAATGCTTAATTTATTTGTGGATGGATTTACTTTGTCATAATCCAACACTTCGAATTGATTTAAGTATAACTACTAGTTTTGCTCCTACTTTCTGAACTATTTCAAGCTCGGTCAAATTGTATTAAGTATGTCAGTGAAGAGGGATTTTAAAGTTTTGCCACAGATTCTCAATCTGATTTATACATCTAAGTTTTGACTGGACCATTGATTTGAAAAAGCTGTTCTCCTGTTTAACTAACCCTTTAAATCTAAGAGTCCACTAATTCAGAGACTTTCAGAAGCATATGGCAAACATTGTGTGAAACAATACATTAATCACCACATAATATGTTGCACATTGAATTTAGCAGCTTAGACTATGTGACCTTCCAAACCATTTTTAAACTCCCCGAACACAACTCGCATACCATCTAGATGAATAATTAAATATCATACTTCATAAATTACCTCAACCCACTCAACACATCTCTGCCTCTGCTGCTATCACACTTTATGCTGAACAGACAACATTGTCATAAATCAAAAGCTGAGACTCAACAGACTTCAATGATATGTGTCACACTGCTCTACAATAAAGAATCAGGAAGACGGAAGCCAGAGAATAACAGAAAGCGTTTCGATAGACAACACAAAATTTCTTTTTCCTTTGCTGCTTTTCCATGAAAAATGTTTTTGTCGATAAACAACAGTTTCTGTCGTGGGTGTACAATTTTTGAGCAGACAAAAAAAGTTGTGTGGATGTGTGCATGAATGAGTGAAAGACTGAGTTTAGAGTAAAATGCTTTGGGGCCCTCTGGATTTGATAAAGTCCTATAAAAATGATGGCCATAAATGCTTAGGGTCAAGGTTGTTTTGTATAATGTGATGCTCTGCCAGTTTTAAGTCTTTTCCAGCAACTCACAGATTCTCTTCTAGTAATGGTCTGTATTTGGTGTCTGAGTGAGATGGTGTTAAACCCGAATGACTGTGACGTAGACATGGACCAAGAGGTACTGTTGTAACCAATAGGGCACCACTAACTTTTGGTGAACTATTGCAGAATTAAACAAATTTACACCAAAATGACACAATTTGGATGGTAACAAAAGGTGTGTGTGTGGGAGGGTGGTAGAGGACATTATGTATTTTTGAGGCATAGAGCCACTTTATAGCACGATCAAAGAAGCATGCTAACTTTAGTGAAGTGCATATCAAAAACAACTTAAAAGAAATTTGACTTCACATCATGGCCACATACGACGGCTTGAAATTAGCCTCTGTCTCTTTAAAAATTCCTGTTCGTTCTGACACTCTTCCTTCAGCAAGTCATCACAACAATACTTCTCCATGTTGTCCATAATTTCACCAGGTGTTTTCTAATTGCCGTTGCTGAGATAGAGCTCAAAAAAGTCAATTCTGCATAATAACCACCCTTTAAGGATCTATTCATACAGCTTATTTGCAAAAAAAAAGTTTAATTTGGGTTTAGTTACACTTTAGGTATGTACCATTTGGGTTAGACTGTCATAAAATGTGGAAAGGTTTAAAGGGTATGCATGCTTTCTCAAGGAACAATATGTAAATTGGTTATAAATTGCTACAGAATGTCTAAGTTTTGACATGCCCTGTTTCCATTTAATTTAGAGACTATCTGTGGTTGTAGCAACTAACGTTAGTTGAAATTTAGCAAAAATTGATTTATTATGCTATACAAATACACAGCATAGATAAATGATAAAGAGGATTCCGAGTGCATATTTTCCCAAAGGGGATTCACTTCTGTCACTGACATATTAATCATTTCAGGGGGAAGAGTGACAGCATGCGTGTTTCATGAATTAATAAAGGTCTTGCTGTACAACAAAACTTTCCGATTAATCTAAATAAGGTCATAACTCAGATGCATTTTTTTAAAGAAGTTGTACATGTTCTGTGCACAAATTAAACATACACACAGACTGACACACATCCAAAAAATGATTTTCACAATATTGTGGCTTTTGATGTGTGTGGTAAGAAAATAGCTTAGAGTTAATACTTATTATTCAGAAACGGTGGGGTGGTGTTGAGCACAGTGGTAAGCCCATTTTTTAATAAACAGCACACTGCTGAGCTAAGTAATATCACAGTAACTGTTTCTGTAGTGTGTCTTTCAGTGCATGAACCCAATGCACAAAGGCATATTGGAACAAAAGAATTCATGTTTTTGGTATGTAAAGTGACTCATGGTCTTAATAGGCCGAAACTATTGATAGGCTTTTATCCAAGGTTTTAGTGATACATGATGACTTCAGTCTACTTAATAAATTTTGAACTTTATCAACTTTTCTTAGAATAAAAGTGAAATGAAATACTCCAAATTAGCTATTTTAAAAGATAAAAGAACTGAAATGCATAAAAAAGTATAATTCTATTACAACAAAATTCTGCTTAATGCAAATATAATTTTTTTTCAGTTCAGGTGGTGATGTTAATTTTTTACTAAAAGTTGTCTCTTTAAGCAGAATGCTGTCTATGTTAGCAAGTCAAGTCACTGTAATCCAGCTTTTGCATCTAGAATGTTAATGAAGAAGAGTTTCACTTATTAAACTGTATATTTACTAAAACTTAATATTGATGGAGACCTTCTGATATATGCCTCTACAATTTGTTTAAGACAGGATAAATGCAAAAACCTCATAGTCTTAGGTACTTTGGTTGTAGTGACCAATCAAGATCCACAAAAGCGTAATTTAGGTGTTTATTTTTAAAAACTTTCCCTAATAAAACTTAATTTTCTCAATACTTTCAGGATGTATTTCATGGGGAAGTATAGGGGAAAACTGTGATCATTAATTAATATATATATTAAAAAAAACCCTAACGTGTGATAATTTTACCTCAATCATCTTTCTTGTTTTCTTCAGGTGAGATAAGCATTGTCTAATAAATATTTAAAAGTTGTTATGAACATTAAATACACTTTGTCTGGGTGATAAGATGATGATTTCTGGACAGTTTGCAAAAAATATAGTTCATACTGGGGTGACTAGATTAATACTGGTGGGTTGCTGGTTCAAACATTTCCTCTATCCTTTTCACTCGTCATGTACTTGGATAAGACACCTCATCTACAAGGAAGCTCACCTCCATCCATTCAGTGTGTGTGTGTGTAAATGGATGTAAAGCCCTTTGTCTAGATTAGATAAAGCACTGTACAAGTACAGGTCACTTACCATAATATGCGTCATAATGTGATCATTGTAAAGTTCTGTCTGAGAAAAAATATGTAGTCCTTGAACCCCATCATTTTATATTTTTCCTTAGTCTAGAAGATGTAAAAACTATTTTAAGTAGGACATAACTGTTAATCCACAACAGAAGTGTGCATGTGTTTGTGTCTGTGTGTGTAACTTTTACTCTGCAGGTCAAGGTGAGTATATTTTACAGTAAATAAGTATAGAAATATCTATGGGTTCTTTGAATTGCATGTATTGAAGTACAGCATTGGCAGAATGACATAAAAACAGAAAGTATGGATTCAACAAAAGAGTCTCACAATTTTTAACACAACATTTAACAGTAGTTTCTTAGCAACACCATGGCAGCAGCACAAAAACTGGACTCCTGCTTTTTCAATCACAAGCAGGGTGGCTCTTTACAGAGACAGCAGTATTTAGTCAGCTGCGACAGATGATGCCACTTACAAATCCCTTCAGGTCTGCAACATCTGGCTTTTATTGACCTATGTCCTGATGCTCTGGCAGAAAACTGTGCCATAACATCTGTTTAAAGGTGACCCTGACCCCTGTGTAGCACCTTGGTGTAAACTTGTACCTTGCTCTCGACATAGATCATTACCTCTGGCCAAACCAGAGGGGGTAACGTGAGCGAACACTGACACACAAGGAGTCAGAGCTCTGCTCAAAACAACACCTTCATTCTGACCTTTCTTGTAACCTCAGAAAAACTTTTTGTGCCATTTTATTCTTATAGCTGCAGGGTGTCTTGGCTGTCATTAGGTTCACCTGTTGTTACAATGCAAGTTTTTGGCACCATATAGAATAATAATATCTTTTTTTCCAAATAAACATTCACGTAGATAAAATATGCTTTTTAAATTTTTTTTTTAAATATGCTTACGCTTTAGAGGAATACTGTTATGAAAGCTCTGATGAAACAGAGGCCAACTCATCTGAACCCTAAATAGTTTGAATGGATAACTTATAATTATGGTATTGTTTGATAAACCACAGCAATTTGGCCAGCTTTCTGCTGCTGTTTATCAGGAAGCTTTTTACTGGACAACCGCTTGAGACCATGCCTTCTCTCTAGAGCTACATCATCTATCTCATCTTCAGTAAATCCTAGTTCTGCTAAAAGGTTCCCACCTCGTGGGCACATGACGCAGCTTTGCCAGCTGCCCAAAGTAACGTCACAGTTTTTTATTTTCATTTAGAGCAACAATCTAGTGGGAAATCCTCTTGAATCTAATACCTGTGCTATATTATCTGGTTTGCATTTCAATAGCATACATTGCTTTAAATAAATATTGCTAATGTTTTTCCTATTTCAAAATTTAATATGTAGCTTATATAATTTGATCTCCACCCCACTTTTTCCACACAGAAGAAGAGTTACTCACCTCTGCATGCTGAAGGCTTAGAGTTGCTTTAAGGGCAGCCAAATCTGACTCCTTTTCTGACTATTTACCTTAGTTATTTAACCACTTGGTGGGACTTATAAAGCTTTGAATTGCAATTCCAACCAGATAGGTCAGTGATCATTATGTATGGGGTAGAAAAAAATAAACATAGATGTTAGAAAAAAAGTAAATTGCTCAGTAGAGCACAGGATATGAAATCTCAGACAGATTGTATTTATATGCTATTATTTCATGGGTTAATTGCCATACATTCAACATTGTTGCAAATGACAACTACTAGACTTGAGATGGATTCAAAATTAGATTCTTTTGATGAAACCCAAAATTTCAGTGTGGATGAGGGCATGACCAGAAACAAATGAAGATGGGAAAAAAAAAACCCTTCTGCATATATTGTAGATAAAAAAATATGAGGTAAAGAAAGCCAAGTGTGTAGGGTTTTGGTTTCAGAGTGATAAAATAACAACATCACAGTATTTCACTCCAAGACAACAGATGACCATTTACAGCTTTACAAATATAGAGACAGAGTGCCTGAGTGGAAAACACTGATGTTTCAAAGAGATACTGTTGAATCAGTGCAAGTATTTTGCTGAGAATGTAAATTTCAAACACAAAATAACTGCTTGTTTAGTACAAGCATAGAGCACATTAAATCCACCCACCAAAGAAAGTGTGTCACTGTAGCCCGCTTATTCTGAATATTCAGTGCGTAATCAGCAGATAAGAATGTGGCCTAATGCTTACAGCATCCACCATTTAAAGCTGTCCGACTCATAAAAGGAAGCAAGTAATTACAGCTGATTGCTCATAAAGCACTGGTACATAACTCATATCACAGTAAATTACTTTTAGTTTGAGGGAAATAAAACTTTAACTAGCTAAACAAAGAATACTGTTTGTAACTCTGGACTGTTCTCATGATTTTACAGGGAAGAGGGTTGATCAAAAACTGAAAGGTAGAAGAGAACATGCTTTCCAAAAGTGTTTACAGTATATTTTAACATGTTGTCATTTTACAACTACAATCCTCAATGTATCATATTGTGGAAATGAAAGGCGCCCACAAAGTTGTGCATAGACGCAAAAAGGAAGAAAAACAGTATATGACTTATAATTTTATTTTTTTACAAGTTCAAATATAATAAGGTTGAAACATTAGTATTTAGTCCAGAGTCAATAATTTGTGGAGCCACATTTTAAATGACACCTGCAAGTCTTTTGGGGTTATGTTTTGCAAGCACTACAAATCTAGAAAATAAAATATTTATCAATTCTACTTTTCATAAAAGCACAACCTTATTCAGATTGGATGGTGTTTATGAAAAAAGTTTTTCAAACTTGCCCCAGATTCTGAATTGGACTAAAGTTTCAACTGTAAGGGATCCATTCTGAGACGTAGATATGGTTGTATCCTTATAAAATGAATAGTAGTTTTTGCTGCTGATAAAACTGACCAGAAATCTTCCATGTTCACATCAATATATGTCAATTTATAGAGTTTGTACAGCAAACCATAATGACTGTAATTAGATGTTTGTAGCACAAGCTTTCAGAGTTGATGCTGAGCATGGTGTGTCTGTGTCTCTTTTTAACTGCCCTGTCTTCAGATATGGCCATGAAAAACAAACGAAATGCAAAGAAAATGCAATCTCCTCTGATGGACTGTAATACTGTCGCAACAACTTAATGAGGCAGCACCATTTTCAACCTCTTTGCCACTTCCACACCGCCACATTCCTGCACACACGCACGCACACCCCCACACGCAAATATGAAACACACACAATTCACCACCACTGTGCTTTCTCATCATTTGGAGCTGAGCCCTAAAATGCGGGCTAGAATGGACAGACTCGAGGCCTTTTATATCCCCCATTAGCTGTGCTGCACATATAAATTAGCAGAATCACGGCAACTATGGCAGCGTGCTGCCAAAGGCAGACTTATGCTTTGCAGTCCTCCATAAAGCTCACATTCCACCATGATAGACTGAAACACTAATGTCTCGCATAAAACAAGCTGCTTTGGACAGCCGCGCGGTGATGGTTTGGCACTGTTATGGTGCTGTTATGACTTTAGCTGTGCTATTAGTTGAGTTCTGAGTCGGACATGAAACACAGCTGTGCTGTTTTAGTCTGCAAGCTTTAATGGATATGTTCTGCTACATAAAATGAGCAATGGAAAACTTCTGCCACTCTTTGTTAACTTTTCAGAGTTGTCTTATTCAGTTTTACCAGGCTGTTGTTTAACCAGTTGGAACCCCAAATGTTTCCGTTCTTTAAACTTACTATTGTATGTGCAGTTTCTAATGAATGTGGAAAGAAAGCTGAAGAAATATCCATCATGGGTTTTGATGAGGAATGATGAAATGCTAGATGTAAGATTACACCCAGTTACACAAGCTGGGGGTGCAGAACCCAGCTCAAGTTAACTCCAAAGATGGATGGATAAAACACAAGGTGTAAGTTGGGCTGCTGCAGAAGCTGGTAGGAGAAGTAATCCCCTGGTTAAATGCCTATATCGCTAACAAGCAGATGACTGAATTACAAAGCATTCTTCATGTACCAGACAGTTCTGAAGAATATTACTGCAACCTGGCTCTAATGTGTGGATGCATTTATTGACTTATGAAAAGTTACTGTCAATACTAGTTATTGTAAATCTACATTAAAAATATAAATTGCATTTCTGGCACACTTAAAAAAATGTAAACTAGAGAACAGGAGATTTAGATTTTTACAGAAAAAATCAGGGCTCTTTTATTTGCAGAGTCTATATAGTGTAAGACTGCAGATCAGGATCATTCTAAGCAATCTGGTTTATTGGTGATTCTCATACTTTCTAAAAGTAGAATGGGAGACAGATCTTTTAAATATCAGGCCCCTCTCCTGTGGAATCAGCTCCCAGTAAAATTTCTATGTCTACGTTTTCCAGCTGCAACCTAAGTAATATTTTTATGTATAATTTAGAATAATTTATGTATAATTTTTGTGGTGTGCTACAAATATTTACAAATCTTTGTCTATACTATACTATACTATACTATACTATACTATACTATACTATACTATACTATACTATACTATGTCTATAATGTCAAAAAATATAATTTTGCAGTTGCAATGTTTCCATTAAATAAGAAATTGAATTAAAATTTTATGTGAACAAGCTTAATCACATGATAAGTCATTAAAAATTATGGAAGTGATGAATGTAAACAGTTACATGACAAATATAACTCAGCCATATTGCTAGAACTTTTATCTATCAGCCATCAGAGGTGATGTCGGCATCTTATTCAGGTATTGGAGCATCAAGCCCCTTATACTGGGGACTATGTATGCAACGTTTTGGGGAAATTGTAGTTGGTTGTTATACAGATTCTGTGTCATTAGACTTATACAAGTTCTGTGTCATTAGACTTTATAAACTGTATGAGACTGTGAGACTTCCGGTGGAGCCAGCTACATTGTCTAAAAAAAACCCCAAAACAAACCAGCATCCTTCTACAACTTTCTGTTGTCGTCTTTGTTGTTTCTGCCAGTAGTAACATCCAGTGTGTGATTCATGTGAAAAAGTGATTCCATTGCAGTTTTGCAAAATACATCTATTTCAATACAACTGAAAAACCACCTCACAACACAATTTTTTAAAAAATTGAAAAACAGGATTTTCTGTCTAAATTGGTGTGAAAGCAAATATGTTTTCATAATTTCAATTTGCACAATTCTAAGGTTAATGGAAAGGCAATTTTTGTGTTTCTGATGGATTTCTTAAGGACTTTTAATTGGACCAAGAAGCTTGAAAGTCTTTGACATTTGAAATAACTTATTGCATGAATAATGTGCTTACTATGCAGCGAGTGCTACAAAACATTAAAGGGTAGAACTAAGAGTATTAAACAGAATGTCATAAAGTAAGATGCATAAAGCCAAGATACAATGGCAATAGCTTTATATACTGTATATATTATTGTAAAACACTACAATATATTAGAATATAATGAGAGAAGTTTTTCTTTTAGAGGCTGTTTATTATTTGTCCCTTTTGTTAATGAGGATTGGGGAAATGTATTTTTATATTTTTATGATTTGTATTTATGTATTTATTTCGGAATATAGCTATATTTTCATATAAATTTTGCATCAAAGACAGCCAATCATATTTTTTGTCTAACTTAGTTAGTTTGGCATGTATAAATATAAAGTCTTTCCAGGAAATTTGTATTATGTCTTAATCTTTCTCTAAAACATATCAAGTCCCCATGTTGCAGGATGCAGCTGGGTTTTTGAACCCAGCATTCTGTCTTCTTTGAGCTGATAGGCCATGGCACCGCTGCTGGAGACCTCAACAATAGAGACAAAAAGACAGATGGTGTTCTAGGACTGAGAAATCAGCATGCCTCCTTTACTGGAAAGAGAAGCATCATGCAACATACTTTTTAGCTCTTTGTAGATGTTCCAAACATCATGGTGTACGATTCTGTGAAACTGAAGGAGGGACAAGATCAGGATGTTTCCTGACAACATCTAAAAAACTAATTACTGATAATGATGATCATCATTACTAAATTAGTAGTATCACCAATTTATGTCTTTATATTTAGAAATTTTGTTTGGTATTTGAATTCTTGGCATGTACCAATCAGGTGTAGAATTATGACCATATAGGTAACGTAAAAAACATGGGTTATCTCTTTACTATGGTTTGTGATATATATTAGACAGCAAGTAAAAATCTTGTTAGAAGCAATAAAATTTGTTCAAACAAAAAGATTTTTTTACACATTTGACAAGAGCCAAATTGTGATGGCTAATCAACTGGGTCAGACATTTCCAAGCTGCAGCTTCTGGGCTGTTTCCTGTATGCAGTGCTTAGTATCCATGAAAAACCTTCCAAGGGAAGGTGTTGACTTGGCCTCTAAAACATCCAGATTTCAATCCAATGCAGCATCTGCTGGATGTGCTCTGCAAACAAATCCAATCCATGGAGGCCCCCCCTGGACTGAAGGGATCTGCTGCTTGGTGCCAGATACCATAGCTCACCTTCCCACTGGTAGAGTCCATGTCTCAGTGATTCAGGGCTGTAAGACCAGCATAAGTTTTACCAACACACTATGATTCAGGTGGTTATATGTTATACCTGATTGGTGTATAATCTAAAATAGACCAGAATAAAATTATTTGTCAAACCTTATAATTAAATTATTCATAGTTTTGCTCACATCAACACCACTGATGAGAGCTGTTTATAATTTTAGGATTCAGAAATAATGAGGGACATTATCATGTCCTTTTACAATCTGTTGTAATTTGTAAAATATGACATTCCAGTCTTTCCTTCTATGATTGCATTTTTAATTTGAAGCAGAAAATGACCACAGAAAAATACTCAAATTCACAATTAATGAGCTCTCGGTTGTCTAGAACAAAAAGAATATGCCTAATCGCAGGTGAATTAAATTAGATTTATCCTTTTTTTTTGTTCTGTGTAGTGGAGTAGACAAAGCATATAGAAATATATAAACTAGTATGTTTTTAGAGTCCATTCCTTCAGGACATTCTTCACAGATGAAGGACTACTCTGAAGATATATCTCATTTAATATAAACAAGTTATTGTTTCGGTCTGGATTTTACTGGTACAGCTCTGCAGAAAACTATTTGTGTTCATGTAAAAATGAAGATATCAGAATAATCGACTCAGATTAATCACATGAATGAAGAAAAAGAGTAAATAATGAATGGAGAATTTCAGATTATTTTAAAACATAATGCAGGAGGATAAACCAATTTTGCTAAAATGCTATTTCCTTGTTTAAAATTTTTTATGAAAGGCTTCCCTGCACAAAGGCATGCCTCATGAAAACTGAGCGGAATTGCATAAAAAGGCAGTGGAAAAACTAATGGTACAATGTTCAAAATATAAAAAAGTACCATAAAAGGAACTGGTCTAGATATTGTTTTGAGCTTCTTAAAATTCAAAAAAAGAAGTTCTCTCAGAATAAAGTTAATATACATCAAAGTGTTTTTTTTCTCTCTAGCTGATGGCATCTTGGAGGAGAGCAGACAGTTCACAGCGTGTATGGAGCCATATATGGGTTAGAATGCAGACACACATGGTCAACAAATTTACCAGACATCAAAGTCAGTATGCATCCCTTCTGTCAGCCTCCAAAGGGAATGTACCAGCAAGGTAAATGGGGATTTTGGTATACTGGATTCTGTAGTAGAGGGAGAGAGAGAGGACAAAAAGGAAAAAAAAAAAACAAGTTGAGTTAAATCCACCTAAAATAGCAAAGGAAGTTTTAAAATAATCATTTGACTAAATATATGCATGAACAGAAAAGTGGCTCTGACAGAAAAAGCTGAGAATAGGAAGAGTAGATCACATATGGATTTGCATATGGAGCAGCTGCTCCCTTCACCAGTGATCCGGCTCTCGCTGAACAGGTGTGAGGCAGGAGGCTTTGGGACGATCAGAAAGAGACAGTGAGTTAGAGTTGTGTGCATTGCCACCAATCATCTTAAGCTCCTTGTTCAACAGCCCTAAACACCAGAGATAAACCATCAAATGTATGTTATTTCTCATGGAGAACCATCTGCATACTTGTGTCTTTGCCCCTTTCTAATGAATTTCTCTTTTTGGTCTCACAATATTAAATGGAAGGGAATGAAAGATGCTGTAGTGGGTGTACAGTCAACAACAGTGACTTTAATTCTAATTTAAAGTCCTCTGCAAAGTACAGTATATTCATACTCGTTGAAACTTTTCAAATATTGGCAATATACAACCACAAACTTCAATGTATTTGATTACAATTTTACATAACAGGACAACACAAAAGTGTGCATAACTGTGAAGCATAAGAAGATTATTCATGGTTTTGTAAAAAAGTTGGGGTATGTCTCTAGCAGCTTTCCACATCTACAGACAAAAGACCTTCCCCAGTCTTCTTCACAAAATAGTTCAAGATCAGATTGGATAAAGCGTATCTGAGAACATCAAAGTTCATGTTTTTGGGATGGGGATGTTGAGTTCATAGTGAAAGAGTGATAGTTTTTCAACACATACTGTTTGGGATGTAGTTTAAATAGTTTAATGTTTATCTCATATGGCTAGAGCACCTTCTTCTACATGTGGGTATTCTCCACATGACTCGTAGTGTTTTCTAAGTGGTACTTCATGCATAATTTTTTGTTTTAACAGTGTCTTTACTCATGTTTCTCATAACATAAGTAATATTCATGGACTGCATGACTTACAGTTTTTATATCCCTTTTCTCTCTCCAGAGCTGTGGATCTCTGCTGCTCCTCCAGAATGACTCTGGGTCTCTTGGTTACGTCTCTGATTAATGCTCTCTTTGCACTCTGAGATATTTATAGGTTTATAAGGTTTATAACCTAACCTTGCTGTCACACAGGATTTCATTTTGGAATACAAGAGTAAAGGAAGTTGAATAAAAAAGCACAATGAATTTATTTCTGCTCCTTATTATGAAACAAGTGTCAGTCATTAATTTTAGTTCCAAGCTTAATGCCATGACTTCTGACTTTAACATTTTTAGCTTGCCGGCAGCAGTCTTTTGTTGACTGTGGTAAATAGTTGCAACAATTTACCACAGTGTTCACCAGTGATCCGGTGAACACTGTGGTAAATTGTTTGTGGTAAATAAAGTGTTTTTTTTCTGGCCTGATTTATTCCCTTGACACTAATGTGGCCACAATAAAACAGTAATTATATAATTGCTTGTTTAAACTGTGTATGCTGACAGCATTTAAACAGCAATCGCACAGTCAACTTTTTCCATGTTGTCATTTTGAACAACATTTAACCTAGAGAAAGTTATTATTCATATTTAAATGAATCTTAATTATTTCTCTTCTGAACTTTCAGAAAGGTCTCTTCATTTGTTTTTGTACATTCATTGATAGACTGATAATCAAAAATTTAAATAAAAAAGCTCACCAACTAACAATAACTTTAAATTAAAATATTTGTTTAGAGCTACAACTTCTTGAAATTTAGTTGCCACGAAACTTAAGGTGGACACATTCTTAACCATATTTAATCAGAAACACAATTGCTACAGAATTTAATGTAATGATTTATTGAACTATTTTGGCTGGTGTCATTTGTCATTTGTGAGACTGATTTAGTTTAGTCATTGCTCCAACTATCTAAGATTGGTTCATAACATATGAAATCTTCAGTCCATTAAGGCAAGTTTTCCTCAGGAAAAAATTGTTCAGGCAGGTTATGCAGCCAGCAGTTGCTTAAATGGGTGGGTTAAAATCATTTATGCAAATTAGCTTTTCCATGAAAACCATTTCTTTTTCTGCAGTCTTTCTTGAGCCGCCTGTGCCAGTTCAAGAAACCAGCTCAATTGATTGAGAGGTAATTGAGTTTTTCACTGACCCCCTCCCTTTCCATCAGTGGAGGAATCATACTTCAGCTGCAAAACTGCAACCCTCTCCAGGCTACATTTATTCCTGACAGATGGGCTGATTGCAGCTGCTTTCTTCAATCTAACATGACATCTTATTGCTATTACTTAATTCTCCCCCTCAGTCATCATCCTTTGACTTCCTGAAAATGCTGGATGGCTCTTCCTTCTGTCTTTCAAGCTTGGGTGCATCATTACTTTCTCATTCTCTCCATCTTCGTATGCTTATACCTGTTTTTATGTGCTACATCCTTTCCAAAATGTATGCACATTCTTCACTCTCTGCATGTGAGGATGCAAAGGGTGTGTCCCTTTGCCACTATCAGAGAAAGTCACCTCAACTCAACAAAGTGAATCTGATCAAGAGTGAAGGATTTAAAGTGTTTACTTCATTGCAAAATATTAATCTGGTAATAAACACTTTCTAATATCTAACTCTAAAGAAATGGTGGCAAAATGCAAGTTAAATTTTTCTCTATTATATCAAGCATTGAATAGAAATGTTCTTCTGAATTAAAGGATCTATGAATTTGTTCCTTTTTTCAATTGGACTACGAAAATGAATTAAATTCAATTAAACTTCAGCGATAGTCTAATTTATTGATATACATCTATAAATGGTTCTCACACTTTCACACCTAAGGACAATTTAGAGGGACCAATTAACCTGACAGACATGGTTTTTGCAGTTTGGGAGGAAGCCGGAGAGAACATGAGCTGGGAGAACATAGAGAGAAACCCTGGGGGGGGTTCAAACCCGGGACCTTCTTGCAGCAAGGCAGCAGTGCTACCTAATTTTATACAGTTTGGTTTGTATGTAATTGTAAGTGAAAACAACTGTACGCTTATTTTCACTTTTAATCTGACAGAGCCCATAATGAATGTTTTCAGCCTCGCTGACTTTCGTTCTTTTTCTGTGCACGTTTAATTTCCTGAGACTGTTTAAGTACCTTTATATTTTGCTTGTTTCAAGTATAGCTGTTTTCACCGGAGTATTATTGTGTAGACAGTCAACAAATATAGCAAGACACTCCCAAGTTGTCTAAAGACTGCACATGGTAAACTGAACACCAACACATCGGGGCCACAGAGCCCAGACATGCAGTTGAAACACAACATGAATTATTCCTCTGAATAAAAAATATGAGCATGCTTCTGTGCATGTGCTGGTGTTTTTGCTGGAGTGTTCCTGGGGATAGTGTGTGTGTCTGTCGGGGTGTGCATGTATGAGGGGCCGTTTAGGAAAAAATCTATGTTTTGTCTCTCACACACTACTAAAAACTAATACACACAAACAAAATATTAAAATTGCACATATATACTATTAAAATGTCACACATATACAATTTTTGTCTCTCACACACACAATATATTAAAATTTTGCATACACACTACTAAAATATCATACACACATACAATTTTTATCACACGCATACATAAAAGACTAAGATTGCACATATAAACTAATAAAATATAGACTAATTTTTTGTATGTGTGAGAGGGACTCATGTTTTGTATGCGTGAGAGTTGTCACAGAAGAGGCGGGGCATAATTTGGAGATCAGATCGTGCATGCGTTGATACCACAGTGACATTAGCTTCAAGTTGGATACTGGAGCTCCACGGTGTAAGCGGCATTTAGCTCAAGGTTAATCCGATTTATGAACGCTAATTTCTTCCAGCTGTTCTCTCCCGGTCCCTCCTCAAGCGCTCGGAGGTTCACTTAGGGCTTATTCCAATTCTAAGGCCGCTTACTCCGGCTCTAACGCCGGTTCTAAGGCTGTTTACTCCGGCTATAATGCCGGTTCTAAGGCAGCATGCAGGACTCCTCATGAGGACAATTTGAATGTTTCCAAAGTATAAATAGCTGCAGTGCACTATCAGAGCTTCTTCCCCTTATTAATAAAATCTACAAGAACTTTAAGAGGTAAATTGTGACTTTAACAAAAGTTATCAAAACGACTAATGAAAATGTTTTCAATGACAGCAAGGTGACAACATTACTGAAGAATCACTGAATAATTTTATTAACATCGTGGTAATCTTAAACAAATACATGGTGTCAGCATACAGGGACGAGTAGAGTGATAAGTGCTCACATGTCCCCATTTTAAAATAGGAAACCACCAAAAAAAAGAAAAAAGAAAAGAAATCCTAAATGAAATATATTCCTGAGATGCGAAAGAAACAAAACTGATAAAAATAATAACAGCACATCACTACATGCGATTGTGTCACACGTGATCAATGCGGCAATATAGAAACTGGGCTGATTGATGTCTGCATTGATATTTCAGGAGGAACAAAGAGCTGGATTAAAGGTAAACTGTACAGCAAAGGCATGTGGAGAACCAGACAGGGCATGGAAACTGTGTCAAAACAAAATCCTGAATTATTTAAAAGCAGAGTCAAAAAAGCAGATTCTAAGTCAGAACAGATATCATTTTCACATCAACCTTTAGTGACTTGATAACATTTTTCATTAATATGAACATTCAGTATGCTGCTTATGAGTCGAATCTACATAATGGTGGGGACTTTGAGAAAGAGAATGTGATTAGGTTTGTTCCAGTAGCAATGCAATATTTTTAAAGGGATAGTTCAGATTTTCTTATGTGTTGTTCTGTGAAATTATTATTAGTGCTAGTTCCCCTACCTGCAGCAGACAGACGTCTGTCTTGTGGTGTTCTTCTAAAAGGTAAGTTAATATTAAAACTTAAAATTTTAACCGATTAGACCAATTTATAAGACCTCACATGTTCTTGTCTGTCAGACATACAATTATTTTAGTCATTAGTAATGATTACAACAGTATAACATCAGTTATACAGGAAAGCTGTTTGGCTGATAAAATAGAGACAATACTGTGAAATTGCATCTAATTAGTATGCACTGATAAAGGACTGTATCTTACCAATAGGAAAAAAAAATATTTTGGGTGATCTTAAATAGCTAAAACATATTGCGTGACTAAATATTGTCCTTCCATTGCTCTGAAACTTGTTTTCTTCCCTTAAAACTGCCAACAACATCTATCTGGTACAGGTATGGGGGCTATTACTGATAGTAACATCCACAAACATCTCTTCAAAACAGCCAAATTACCCTTTAAAAACACATTAGCTTTCATCCAATGTATAAAAGAAGCAGGCAGGGAGGAAGCGGATACAGATAAGTAATAAATAAAGAGCTATCTCATTTATCATAATGTCCAGTTTTTCAGGCTGAATTTTCTTTACAAAACACAATTCTGCATCTGCTCTTTAATAGAGAGTAACTTGTCCTTTTCCGGTGTATTTTACAAACCCACTCAGAAACAGGCAAACATTATTCTGCTCCAGGTTTGATTGTTTGAGAGACAATACTCAACTGGTAGATAAAATAATGCTGGGATAACTCATCTAATTCTTTAACTTCAGGCAAACAGCTTTTTTGTTCCTGGCTGTAAATCTGTGCAGGCTATAGACAACATGACCTGTAGCAAAAGAGGTAAAAAGGGTGTTTTTTGCAAATTTGCACTGGTATGTAGATGTCCCAGCCAACGTGAAAATTGGTCATAAAATTGCGAGCAATTTCCTGCCAAAATTGCAGCCAGGACTGTGCTGCTTAATCTGCATAAACGCACAACCTCACCCACACCAAGCACACCTTTAGCAGAAGAAAACGGGGTTGCTATAAACCAGGAAATTAGAGAACCAAAAATGAAAAAAAAACAGCCTGCCGCTTAAAGAACATGGCATTGCAATTGTACAAGTTTGTGATTTTAATAATGGAGTTTTAAGCCCATAATCTTGCTTACCAAACCGACATAAAATGGGTAATTAGTTTTTTTAAAGCTTAGTTTCTTCAACTAACATTAAACATGAAAAAAAGAAGAGGAAATTAAAAAAGGAACAGCTACAATTGGATCTGTATAATAAAGGAGTGAATGGTGGCATGAGCTAAGCTGTTAGAAAAAATAAAAAAAACATCAAATCAAAATTGAACAAGATTTAAGTTTGGTCTATTGATTATAAAAAGCCATTGCAATAAATCAACTCAATACTTTCATTTCAAACCAAATATTTACAGTTGATTTCTAAAGAAAATAAAAAAACACACACACATTTTAACATTTACTAAGAAATATTCATCAAATTGTAACGGCCAGAGTGCATAATTCAGTAAATGGCACCTTTCCTTTTCCAATGCCAACACCAACTCATCACTGCAGACCTTTCGTTAAATATCACGTCCTAAGTTTTCTCATTTCTAAGATGGGTACACAGGTGAAATGCAACAGAAGATGTGAGTATTATATCTAAATGATTTCTTCTGTAAAAAAGTGGCAGATAACCGCAAGAGCTTTTTTAAAACAAAGTTAAATCCGTTAACAGCGTAGTGAAAGTTGAAGTGCACAAACGTGTAAAACAACAAAACTGTGGTAATTAACAATACCTAAAAAAATATTTATTCCTACATACACCGTGACAAAAAAATATTAGGTTGATATTGATCTAAGGATTTCTACCATGTGATTCTCTCCAGTTATGAAGTCCAACATTGCCGTACAGAGCAAGACAGTTTGCCATTCAATCATGTTTGCATAAAGTTGTTAATTGGCCACGAAACTGGAGACAGCAGGGCCTACTTTTTTATTGCCCTTGGTAATAATTTGTTCCATCCAAATAGATTACTGCTATTGGTTTTTATCACAATTTTACAGGAGACTAAATCAGCCAAATTCCTTTAAATCAGTACAAAAACAGAATTGATGGATGAAAAGAAAAAGTATCCCCATAGCAGTCGGGACTGTTGATGCAAGGCAGAATAGGTTTTATGTTGTTTGATGCAATTCTCATCCTACCATCTCAATATTGCATTTGAAATTGAGATTCACTGGAACAGGCAATTAAATCTCCCATTGTCCAATTTTGGTGAAGCTGTGATTTCTAGCCTCAGTATTGAGCTCTTAGCTGACAGGAATGGCACCTAGTGTGGGATTCTTCTGCTTTTACCCATCTGTTCAAAGTTTGAAACTCAACGTATTGAGTGTTCAGAGATATTCTGCGTTCGTTTATTGTAATGGGTGGTTATTTGGGCAACTTTTGCCTTTCTACTATATAAAATTAGTCTGTCCATTTATTTCCAAGCATTGATATCAACAAGATCTTTTTTCACACAAATGATACTATTTGCAAATCATTTTCAAAATATTCAGCAAGTTGAGTATGACAATCTATGTAGATCAACAATTTCTAAAATACTTAGACCAGCCTATCTGACACCAGCAACCATCCCACGTTCAAACTAATTAAAATTTCTTGCTCATTCTGATGCTAGGTTTGAACTTCAAATAGACGTCTTCATGACGTAAAGACATCTAAGTGTTTAGAAGTTCTTCCATGTGATATATGTGAATATGTGGTATTTGTGTTAACTAAATAAACAAGTATACCTAATAAAGTGGTCAATGAGCATCACATGTGTATCATTATTTTTTGCCACCAACATAAAAACAACATTTTAGCTGATTCCTCTTGAAATATGTTGTAGTTTTCATTTTGAGCAATGGGTATATAGGCATAAATAGCCTTTTTAACATCAATTTGTGCCAATATTTATATGACTTATCATTAAACTTGATTGTTATTATAACATTTTATTCTTCAGACCTGCAGCACCAAAACAAGTTAAGTTTAATGTACTTCTGTTGTGATTCTCTGGTCAATAACTTTAGTTTAAATAAATTAAAAGTAAAAAAAAAAAAAGAACAAAAATCATGCTAATGTGTAGTACCAAAGTGTTGTTCTTACACATTATGTACATGCTTTGCACAAAAACAAAACAAAATTTTTTAAAAGTCTTCTTATAAATGAAAGTAATAGTGGCAAATATACATTTGAAGGAATACAGGAGTCCAGAATTTAACAGCAATTTTTTTTTACAGTCAACCACATTTTAGCAGACACAATATATAACAGGGAGTGGGATACAGTTTAAACCAACAATATTAGATTTTTTTAATATAAAAAAATTACTTAGTTTACATTTTCAAAAAGATGCACTTTCATCTTTCCATTACCTTTTAGATTAAAAGAACCGTTCCCAAGGCAATTTTGTTGTTGGCAAAGGAACACAGTAACTCATTCTGTCAAATTTTGTGCTTTTTTGTTTGCCTCCAGTTTTTACATTTTGGAAATGGGACCCAAGCAGATCTATTGGCCAGCACTCTCAACATTTCTCTCCAATTTCATTTTTTTTTTTACTTTAAGACCTCATGAAATGGAATAGTGACTGACTAAACAGTAAATAAAAAGACTGACTAATGCAGTTTAAATTTGCTCTTCAAAAACTAGCGAAACATAACTTGTACAGTGGCAGTCCAAACTTCATTATCAGCTACCTACTAAGAACTGATAATGTTCTTCAGTTTTCCACGAGGATAAATTTCAAGAACATGAACAACGTAAAACAATGGTTGTTTTAGAGGATAACCTACAAGCCCAGCTAACCTCACTGACAGGGTGAGGACACAAGTAATGGGTGTGCATTACTGCTTTTTCCTGCAACTTGTTGTCCCCTATATTACAGGATTTATTATTTACAAGTAAAAGGCTGCTGTCTTTTTGTTTTTGATCAACTTTATAGTACAATCTTTGAATCCAATGGGACGAACTAGCAAACTAGTAGCCATCTTCTAACCTCTGCCCTGATGATGTGAATATTTGAATTGAAACCTAAAGATTAAAGGTGGACACTACAACTGATTTACAGCCAGTGCTACAGCCGTTTACGTTGAAAATCAATGGACAGACGTCCATTAGCGTATACCACAGAGTCAACGTGGGATAATATGTTATTATCCTTCCTGCCTGTACCTCAAACTATTGATCCCCCAATAGTTTGAGGTATTGATGCCCCAATACCTCAAACTATAGATTTGAGGTGTTATCCATTTTAGATGTCTAAAAAGGATAACACCTAGACACACTGCTACGGTTTTATTTTGCTATTACAGAAACCTTAAATTGTTCACTGTATATTTCATGAGGCCTTTAAGCTGCAAAATTACTTTATTATGATATGAACACAAAGTAAATTATTAAATTGTGAAAAGTTAAAAGAATTTCAATACAATTTTTACAGATTTTGAGACGTGGAGATTTCTTTCTGTACATCTTTTCCATTATTGTAAAACACAGACTACTGTAAGCTGTCCAGATAGGGTTTAAAATGTTTCACTAAACTGCTGTCTGCATGGTGCAGAGATGTACAGAGTAAAGTACACAGGGACAGCAGAATTAGCAAATAGCCTCATCTACTCTTTCAAATATTTTTGGTGAATCTTTGCTCTAAACAACACTGCACTAACCTTTATTACTCCTACCCTAATAGTGAAAATCATATTATACACTTATCTGACGGACCTTGCTACAGTGTTACACAAAACCTTCGTCTTATCTTACAAGGGTCCACTGCTTGATTACAAGTTTATTCAGAGGGGCTGGGGAGGTCGGGCGCAGTGGTTCATCTAAAAATACCATATTCAGTGTGATAGACACGTATAAGGCGTAAACAGCACAGATCATTCAAATAAAAAAGGACGCAATGTTTAATTAAAAGCTGTGAACTAAGCAATGAAATGAGCTACATATAGCATTTACATTGCTACTGACAGGCGACACATGAAGGCATTGAAAGAAGTTCGATGGCGTCTGTATTTTTAGGCACCGTGTTGACGTGAGATATGTGAGGGGGGCATGAGATACAACGTGTGGCAGCATGATTGCTTGGTGGGAAACAGGAGAAAGGGTGAACAAGAGGTCATGTAAAAAGCAGCCATGGCAGAGATATAGATTTCCAGGAGTTCGTGTCACTAGACTAGCAAAAATGTGAGAATGAGAGGAGCTTCAGGACCAGCATCAAGCTGCATGTGGAAGATAAAAAAAATCTTCCAAAAAGGAAAAAAACAAACAAAAAACGGTAAAAATGTAATATGGGAAAATGCTGAACCAGAGGACATAATAATAATAAAAAGCTCGGGGAACATCTCTGCCTGCGGGCTGTGTTGACTCAAAGGGGGCAGTGGCCACAGGTGAAGACGAAAGTGGGGGACAGAGAGAGAGAGAGACTATAAGAAATAGAGGGACTGAAAGAAAAGGTAGAGAGCAGCACAGCTCCCTATGCAGTCTAAATGAAGTATTCCTTCTTTTCTTCTGCATGTGCGTGGTTGCCTTCAGCATTGATGATGGCTGTGTCGGCATCGGGCGCGTCGTCCGCTCCTTTGGCTTCGTTTGTCAAGTATGTTCCTGCAGAAGACGGGGAAAAAAAACAAACCCATCTCAAGGAAAACAAATACTGAGCAGCCCTGCGTGGCATTGGCTGCCTGGGGCAGACAGCACATCTGAAGACAACATCAGTGATTCTACATTATTCATAGGCAGAGTGATGAGAAGCCGGGATAGTGTGGTAAATGTGAGTAAAGCCCTCTGCAGGCACAACCCAAAAGCATCAACAAACACGCAGGCCATTTTCAGACTGACAAGACTTAAAATACAGCGATGCTGTGCTCAGGGCCAAATGTTTTAGGATTGCTGCTGAATTCTGACCATCACCTTTAAATTTTAGATAAGTACTCTCCATGTGATTTCTTTTAACCGAGTTTGTGCATGTGCTCCAAATTAAATTCTTTTTAGAGGAAGTTGCAAAAATATGTAATTATTTGCATTTGTTGCAATAAAAAATTTACATAGTTAAAAAAAAAATCTACACTACTCTTAAAATTATTACAATAAAACTAATTAATGCAATATAAAAGTATCATTATTGATTTATTTGTTATGCATTATTATATTTAATTGTTGGCTCAATTTCGAATGAACATAATATGGGATTAATTAATACTAATTAGTAATAACATGTAGACCATCTACTCCTTTTTAAGCTTATTGTTATTCATTAACACACAAAAAAAAGACATATGTTGACTTACAGTGCCTAGTAAATGTACTAATGTTCTCTATTTTCTAACTTGGTAATCTCTGAAGAATGTTGGTTGTTCTGGAATTCAGCTATCTGGATCAGTGGTGGCAACTGTGGTAGGAATATGTCCTATAACTGGAGGGTTGCCAGTTCAAACCACCACTTTGTCTGTTTCAGTTGTTGTGTCCTTGGACAAGACACTTCAACCATCTGACTTGCTGGTGGCGTCAGAGGGCCTGGTGGCAGCTCACCTCTGTCACACTGCCCCAGGGCAGCTGTGGCTACAGTATAGTAGCTTGGTACCATCTGTGTGTGAATACGTGTGTATGAATGACTCAATGTAGTCTAAAGTGCTCTGCGGTCCTTTGGACTTGACTAAGTATTTAGGTGTTGGACTAAATACAAGTCCAAGTCACACTTTTGAGAAAGCCATATATCATTTTACGTCCATTTCAGTATTTTATCTTTTGCATAAAATCCCAATTAAATATAAAACTTTGGATATTCAATTACAAGGCGACTAAATGTAGAAACATTCAGCTCAAATCAAAGTCATTTACATAACATTTCCCAAGTGTGCAAACTGCATTCTATCCTAATCCAGTGGCAACTTTGAAAAGAAAGAAGAGCTGCAGTCTAATATTTGACAAGTAGAGCATGCTCCACTGATTCAATGGGCCTTGAGGTCTGGCCCATTGTGGTTTTACCTTTATGCCTGGCCAGGTATCTTCCCAGAACAATGATTAAACACAAGGTGACAAAGACCACTACAGCCACCACTCCTCCAATCAAGGCATGGTCGGTGCCATGCTGCCCCAGCGCATTGGGATCTGAGGAGACAGGGGAGAAAGAAACAAAGAGAGACAATCAAAGTGTTGGTTAGTGAGGTGAAGGAGTGAGCACAGGGGAACAACAAAAGACAGACAGCACAAACCAGAGAGCAAAGAGAAGAAAGAAGATTATTTCCAGTTTGTTCCTGCTTTAACGGTTGTTCTTAGCTGCTGTCATTCCTTCCCTCTTACACTTCATGCATTCAGAGCAGTGAGCCTGTGAAAACTCTCTGAGAATATTAAAACGGAGAAGACGAGAGATGGACATCACACTGACACAAGAGTAGGACTGCGATGACAGTCATCTGGCAAACTGAATAAAAAAAGAGAATGTATAAGGGACTTGGTTTAAAGATGTAAATTATTTAGCACCTCCCCTACTGAGTTGCAGGGGTACTCAGCATGCAAATCAGGGCAACAGCAGAGAAAAAAATGTTATACAGTAAATAAATCATTACACAAAAAAAGTAGGGAAGACCAATTTTTTTTTCAGTTCTTGGAGAGAGGGAATTAATGTTAGGGAAAAGAATTAGATGGCAGAGAGTTGCTACAGGTCCCCAGCTGCTGGAAAGCAGCAGAATGATAGAAAAAAAAAAAGTTATATAAAAAAAGAATAATCTTTCTGCTTTGTCCAGTGCAAAAACCCATGAATGTTTTTTTTTTTCTGTTTCTTAAGAAG
The DNA here is from genome assembly GCA_903067095.1 of Girardinus metallicus. Lineage (NCBI taxonomy): Eukaryota > Metazoa > Chordata > Actinopteri > Cyprinodontiformes > Poeciliidae > Girardinus > Girardinus metallicus. The sequence goes on from CAEGAE010094903.1 coordinate 64,545, forward strand.
AGGTTACTCACATTATCATTTCTGGCTGCTTCCACACAAAATCTAGTTTATTCCATCCCGATATAAGCCTGGACCTGGGACAGAACCCACTGTTGATGTGGAGAAGCAGAAGACACAACTCGGAGATTTCAGCCTCTAAACTCAGGATTTTGTTTGATCCAAACCTAACAACCTTAGATGAATGTATAAATATTGACATTCTGCTAAATTGAAAGATTTCCTTTCAGCTTAGCTCAGCTCTTTCTTCACCTTGACAGGCTGGAACAGTCTTTGGATTACTACAGAAGAAGTCCCAACCTGTCTATACATCTCCCGAGACATCCTAAAATCACACAGGAACAAGACACTAAAATACTTGTACTGTCCCATGATCCTGAAGGAGCACTTTAGTACTAACGTATCAATACCGTATTTAGAGCAGCAGGTTCTCATCCCTGGCAATGTCGCACTTACAAAAAAGCAAGACTCATAGTACACAGACATGACTGGAACGGTCAGGACAAAACCACACCGTTCCTCCAGAATATGAGATTTGACAATCTGCTGGGGCCACGGTCTAACAGCCAAGAGCATGTTTTTCCAGGAAGAAAAACTGATCCATTGAGGGATGAGACACACTTTTCTGTCACATTTCTAAAAAAAACATTTATTTTTTTAATGTATGAAATTTGACACTAACAGCTTTAGAGAAAGATCTCTCCTTTCTAAACCTTTGGGGGAAAAAAAAATGTGACGGGGACAGCTGTTCTGCGGTGAGACTGTATTATTTGTTTTGATCCATAATACCTAAAAGATTACAGTGACATTCACTAAGCTGTTCTGTGCAGGAGTAATGGCAACCTTTAAACACCCCCAAGATTTTGCATGTGTTCCTGAAAGTACATGATACTTTATGGCAGCTAAAACGTGGCAATGCCTGATCAGAAAATAGCAGATACAGAGAAAGGACTTATCCATACAGCACACGTCGTATGTTGACTATTTCTCTTCAGTATTCCACTTTTCATTCTGTCTGCCCATGAGGCCAAATTGAACAGCTGGCTTGCTCCCGCTTCATAAGTCTCCACGGTCTGAGTGACCAGGCCGTCACACTTCGCCGCCTCCGAGTGGACAAACACAAAGTCATACAGACCGACACACACGCTCATAGACACAGACGTGAGCAGCATAGCTTCACTGTGCTGTGGTTCTTCTTGGTTGGTGGAGCAGAGAGTAGAGGAATTTTCCCCTGGCAGGACCCAGCAGGACGAGGACAGAGGCGTTTAGTTACACACACAGTTTTGTCTTTTATTCTCTTTCTGTCAGGCTTCTCCCTGTATATGTGTGTATTTTTAACCATTAAACACACACTCCCTTGACTGCGGATCCTCTGGCTGACTGTTAGATCCCCAAATATTCTTTTAGAAGTGAAAGGCTTTTGTTTTTTACATTAGATTGCCTGATCATTGTATGTAATGCAATTGATGTTTTGATTATTTTCAAAAATATAGGAATATTACACTTGATTTTTACTGTTGCAAATGTGGTTTATTCCACATATTTTCTCATCTACATACAAATCTGTGACTGTGCATTCTCATGGGCTTGAAGCTCTGCCAAATGAATCACATTCATGATTTTCTTGGAGATTTTTTGAAGAGTTCTTCACAAATGTGAATAAGTTGTGTAAAAACTTCAGCAGCTCCACAGGAGGTCGCACTGTCTGATAAAACGCTTTAAGGGATAGCACTAGAATAAGTTTCAACTTTAGCAGAAGGCAAGAAACTTGGGGAAAAAAAAAAGATGAATTATGGGAAACAACAGAACAGCTTTCTCCTTTGTCTCAATCAGAATGTGACCTACTAATGTATCGTTGGGTTCATTTCACATAAAATTGTGAAATACATCTCGAAAAACTCCACAATATAGTCTTGAGATTATTGAACTGCACAATGAAGCACTCTCACCACTACATTGCACTATTTAAGACGGCACTGAATAAAATTTTTTGCAAGTTAAAGATTTAAAAATGTAAAATGGTGATTATTCAAACCACATGATCAGTAGTATAATGATGGTTAGAGTTAGGATTAAATCACATTTTCCTTACTTCTGTTTTTATTTCCAGTATTAAAATGACCCCACCACCTCAGCTTTGCTGCAATGATACATGTTCATCCAACTTACTAAATGCATAATTGGCAAGCAGGATTTACTGCAAATCCCCTTAAAATGACTTTTTGTGGTTGCACTGAAATTCTGATGGTAATTGTGATATGGAATAAACTGCAGTTGAAATATTTGACCTACCAATGTTAAGCAAACCAGGAACAAGAGCAAATACTGACTCATAACTTAAAACCAAGTCAAGAAATACAAATATTTTGTGGGAGTCTAAATCAGCGGTTTGGTCATCACCTCTTTTCAGATATACTTCAACAAATCTTTAAAAAAATTTTGTGTTAATAAAAAAGTTAGAATTAGCAAGGACTCAAGTGTTGACAACGGAATTTTAATAAGACTGACCATATTTATTTTTTATTGTCATGTTTTTAGCTTCTTTGCTTTATGTACAATTTAGCATAGGCTGTCAAAATCACGTTTTATTATTTTACATTAATGTTGGGCTAGGGATGCTTACAGCCAAGGCAATTTCTGGTAAGCTTCATAGCATCGAACTGCATTACATAAATCATGGTAAAACATTAGCATCTGGGTATAATTTATAGCTTTAACAGAATCCACGGCTCCAGCAAGCAATTGTTTCTCAATAACCACGGGTCCACATCCTCTGTACGAAGCAAAACATAAAACAAGGAGCTGGTTTTTACCAGGCTAATGTTATGACTGGTTTGAATTTGGGGAAACACACAAAAATGCTGCGAAACAAGCACTGGTTCTGGAACTGTGTCTTTATTCAGTTTGGAAACCAAAACTGATGGACAAGAGGACAAAACGTTCTTTATTTGAGCCAAGAAGAAGGATAGAAGGGATCTCGCATACACAGTTATACATTTTGCAGGCCCACAAAGACATTATTATTCAATAAGGGCATATACATCCTTCTCTGTATGATTTAATATGAGAGTGTGGCAGAGCAAACACTTCTTTTAATATTTATAGAGCCCTCCTTGTCGCATAGCTGTGTGAGTCTGGATTGTTTAATAAATTAAAAGTTTTCTATAAACCATTGCTGGGTCAAACGGGACCAAATGTGTTCCTGTTAAACTATCACAATAATTCTTCACATTCTCAGAAGAAAATGCTAAACTGCTTTAGTGTGTTTAAGCAGTTTAAAATCTCATTGAATTGAGATTTTACAATGAAATTAATAATTAATATTATTTGTTAAAAAATTAATCTAGCCACCAGGTAGTCAGCTATTTCTTTTCTTTTTTTTAATTTATTGTTGATAAAACATTACACACATAGGACTTTCTCAATGGGGGAACCTTATCTGAGGGGGTTTAGTGTATTTTCTGTGCAGTGTGTGACTGTTCAAACCTCATGGCAGAAAATGTTTTGCACTTTGCAAAAATTAAAATTTGCAAATTATTAAGACCATTGCAGCAATGCTTACAATAAACCACTTTTATTAATAATGAATATTTATATCAGATTATAGTTCAAACTGTAGGAAGCAAAAGCTTTAGGAAAGAAAAAGACACTGAAATCAAAAGTACAGTAGACGCCCAATTTCCTACAGTTGGTCTCAAAGTCCTGTTCATCAAAGCTCTCTTTAATGTATTTTGGTGCTGTGCCATTCAATGATTTATAAACTGACAGAAGTATTTTAAAGTCTATTTTCTGAGCTGGAGGGAGCCAGTGGAAGGACTTTAAGGCTGGGGTGATGTGCTCTGTCTCCCTGGTTTTAGTGCAGCAGTATTCTGGATCAGCTGCATCTATGTGATTGCCTTATTAGGCAGTCCTGTGAGCATACCATCACAGTAATCAATGTGACTAAAGACAAATACATGCATGGGTTTTCCTAGATCTTGGTGGCACATTAGTCCTTTAATCCTGGAAATGTTCTTCAGATGATAGAAGGTTGACTTTGTACACCTAAAGCATCAGGAAGTCCTTCTTAAATGACCAGGATACGCAAAATAAAACATGTCTTCGTCAGATTCTTAAACACCAAACATTCTTTCAGTAGGAACCTTCCATACATCACAGGAGATGTTTGCCATTGAGTAAAGTCATAAGATCCCCTGTGCCTTGAATGACTCCAACTTCCACCCTGTCTTTCATCTGCGCTCATCTTTTATATGAACAGTGGGGAGTTATCAGACACTGCACTCATTAAACCATCATATTAGTATATTTTACACAAAGCACATCTTTGTCACTTCATCTCTCTTCCCATCATTGGTTTTACATTTATTTAATATTAAAATTCCTTCCCTGCAGGCACCCTTTCTTATCTCTGCTGATGCTTTTTTACGTTCTCCCTTTTAGATGTAGCACTATGAAGGAATGACTTCTGTTTGCTCCCATCAATAAAGCAGCACTTGTGCCCTTGTGTCTATGGTGTGGGTCAGTCATACTTTAAAGGTGTCTTTTAACAGGATGTTATAAATTTGCTGTGGGGAACTGTGATTGTTTCCTTCTTCTGAATAAGTGAAAAAGAAAAAAAAAATCTTAATCTTTTCTGTAAATATGAAACCCATGATATTTTTTATGAGATGATCAAAGAGATTGCTGGAAATCCTTAGAAAAAAAGATCTGAGGAGGATTAAACCAGAACTTCACTGTCAAATTATGGAACACCTACGGCAACCCCAAAATGTTTGATAATTGTTGAAAAATAAAATGTTTTTGTATTTATCTGCATGCTGTTCGACATAGTAACTTTGAAACTTTCAAATACTTGATCTGACAACTAAAATAATATGTATATATTCTGCTATGACTTAGCCCTAATAAATCTGAGCATCAGCAGCATCTGCATCTAAAGTATCACTGAATGTTTTTTTTTTTTCTCAGTTATTCCGTTCAAAAGTGAAAATTGTCAACACCCAGAATAGTACATATCAACGATTAATTTCCGTTTATTCGGATTATGGATTTCTTTGTACCCCAGTCGGTGAACTGCGTTGCGTAATGCCGGTAACTCCACCAAAAACAATGCAATTTTCCTATGAACCTAAAACTTAAGTGGGCTCAGGAATGGTGCAGTATGTGTTGGAACATTATAAAAACGTCTCTATATTATTATTATTATTTACTACAGAATGCCCTAACAGTGATGTTTTTTTTTTTTATGTAAGGTTGTGTGAAGTATTTATGAGCAGTCAGTGCTGTGTCTGCTATCAGAGCACTTCCATGTTGAAAGGGTGGGACTGAATGGCTTTCCAAGGTAACGGCTACTCAAAACAGAGCAGAACAGAGACAGTAAAATAATAAATATTTTACCATCTATCTGTTATAAACCAATAGCAGTCAGAGAAAATGTTATAATATTGATTTTCTTTCCCTTAACTTCTTCAGTTAAGCCTCAGACTGGCTTTTGTATTGATGCTATATTTTTTCAACCAGAAGCTGTAAGTTGTTTGATCGTCAGATACTCACAGCTAAGAATGTGGGATGTCTGCAGCTCCTCTGGAGGGACCTTAGGCTCTCGACTGTAACTCTGAATAACGCTCACCTGACTTTGTCAATTTATGTGAACTGCTACGTCTTGGTAGTGTTGCAGATTGTAGTATAACTGTAGCCACAAACATTCTTATTCAAAGTATTTAGCATGCTGTCGCCATTAGGTTCCATATTTTATGTTAGTAGCTCATTTAGCTTTATTTGGTTAAATGTCCAGCAAGTTTGATTAAAATTTAATTGCAGTGTGGTATTACATGCTAAAGCAGTCAAGTGTTTTGTATCACATTTCTCTGAAATCACACCAAAAATGGAAAATTCCAAAATCCGGGTAGGATATTTTTTTAAGGTCAACATTTACCAATGTACCTAGAGATAAAAATGTGAAGAAATATGAAACAAATTTACAGGAAATCAAAGCACAGTTATCTGCTCTTTATAAAAATATAATTTTTGAGAAGAGGAAATATTACATGAGTATTTCACAGTTAAATGTGCCACTCATAATTTATTCAATGATTTTAAAGTTAAAGAGAAAACAAAAAGAGATTACTCTGAAAGGTGCCTTATATTTATTTTGCAGCAGTTTAAAATATTATATTATCATTTACAGAGTAAGCAGAGTAAGACTGAAAGGGGTGGCTTGAAGTACATGTAAAACACTAAGAGATGCTTTAAAGACATGACTCAGTTTACGAGAGAGAGAGAGAGAGGTGTAAAAGAGGCAGCATTTCCAAAACCATGACTGTTTGTTTATGTGCCCTTGTGCATTATTGCTCTCTGTGTCAGAGTGGACTAATTAGATCCAAAGAACAAATTACCTCAGCTAATCATTCTATAAAGCCCACATTTGGACACTGGATTGAATATTTAACCTCTTCCTCTTTGTTTTCTTATTGGAGAAAAAGGATTTGTGGTAAGCAGGGTAAGTCCTGCATCATAACTAATGATGGACTTACTAAATCTAAAGAATCTATTAAAACAACTTGATGTCTATGAATACATCATGTCTGAATAAACAGAAATAAAATACAATATACAATATAATAACAGAGGATAATGGTTCTAAGACAGTACTTTTCCTATTTTGCTAAAATTATATATTAATTATTCTAGTAATTATAATGTCTAAGATTTATTCATTGTTACAAAAGTAGTGACATAAATTTAGTCATTTTTTGTTGAAACAACACATTGTTTCAGATGACTTGCGCACACATTGTACAATGGTAGAAGACCAAAGCAAAATATGGGATTCAAATGAACTGATCTTGTTAGAAGCAATCCTAAGTAAATGTTCTAATTGTGGATTTTAGTCTAACACGCTCATAACAGGTGGTTAATTTGCTGAAGAATGGGCTGTGCTACCTAGCCTTCACTCTAATGTTTAACACACCTGAGGCTCTCGCCTCTCAGCATGCCAACTTTACTTTTGAAAAAGCATTACCTGAAATAGCGACAGTAATGACAACAACAGAAGTACTCCTTATGTTTTCACACCATTACTTTCAAACTGCAGACTTTCTATGTTGTAAACAAAAGAACCGTGAAGGACACTGGTATAGTGGCCAAGCAGGTAAGGGAAGGGAGAGTGCCAAACAACTGCTCTGTGCGTTCAGCAGAAACTCCACTTACTCCAAACCTGTCTCTGGAATCTTATTGAAGATACTTCAGACAACAACCATTTTGTAGTGGAACATCTTTTGTGGTTTTGAAGCTGTGACTTAAACAATTCTTCTACACCTAATTGACCAGTCCTTACCTAGTTTGTAACACTTGAGGAGAACTATGCCATGCATGACTTTACAGAAGACTTATAATGTAGTTTATTTAATAAAATAACAATGTATACTCTAGACTTGTCATAAAGAAAAGATATACTAAAATGATTTCTGTTGTAACATGGTGCTGTAGAGAAAATAAAATTAACTTCAACCTTCAAGGAAGGGCAAGGGGTGCCGTAGGGATGGTGGGGGGATAATATGATGGTAGGAGAAACAGGGTCAGAGCTGCAATAACTTCAGGCTGACTTTATTGCTGCTGCTCTTCAGATATTTCTATCAAACACTATGATGCAACTGAAGCAGCTGTATGGTTCACAAAAAAGAACCCCACAGCTAGTTTTGAAGAAATATTTTATCTTCAATCGTCTCACAGGGAAGAACATAAGTGAAGCATGACAAAGACGTCCATGCAAATTAAATAAGCTATTGTGTCTTTATGAATCCTCCAAAATGTGTCCTTTGCAACTAAAATTTAATTAAACTAAATGTTGTGTTTAATTCATAAAACTAGCCTTAGGTTCTAATGATTTTGCCTTTTCTGTTCAACACTTTACTACAAGTGTTGCTGTAAAGCTTCCCCAGAGCAAGCTAAAGTGACAGGTCATCAATAAGCCGGCCAACAATAAGTGAAAGAACTTTTGCATTATGTTTTAATTTCTCCTGTGGTTCATGGCTTTTATGTATAAGGTGTGCAGAGCATAGGGAATAATGAATGGTCAGCACTGTTCAATATTTCACCATTTCACCACTAAACACAACCACTAACCAGCTGCCCCAGATGCTTGCCCTCAAGGAAATATTTCCTTTGCTCATCACGCAATCTAACCTTTGTGCTCCATTTTAAAACAGGATCAATAGCAATAGAATAAAGCTGTTAGAAAATCCCTCCAAGGAATGAAAATTGCCCCTTTCCTTATTGAGTTTTCACAAAAGGTTTGTTCTCAATCTTAAAAAGCTTTAAGGTAAATGTGAGGCTAAAGCTATAAAAATATACCCAGGGAGATGTATTAATATTTTTTTCATTATACAAGAGTAGATTTAGGCTAAAATTCATACAATTTATTCCTAAATAAAAGATAATAATAATAATAATAACAATAATAATAATAATAATAATAATAATAACAATAATACCACTACTACTAATAATAACAATAATACCACTACTACTAATAATAACAATAATAACACTAATAATAATAATAATAATAATAATAATAATGATAAATTATTTTATACCGAAGTTTATGTTATTTTTTTTTTACATTTTGCTCAGTGTTTTGAGGCAGACCATCTAAGATTAGCAGGCTATAACTTTAAAACCTGCCTTGTTTTGAGGTGCTACCATTTAAACAAGGCTTTCAGGATAGAATCCCCTGTAAAAGAAAAATGCTCAGGGGCTAATCTTAACTATTAAGCCCTGACTGAACTCTTGGGATTTATCCTGAATCTAGCTTCAATGTGTACTCACTCATTTCAACTTCAGTCGAAGAGGAACTCCTCCCAATGTTTAGTGTTTTGGATTACCCTTAGTAAAAGGCATGGTGCTGAACAGATAACTCTGGCAGGCTACGCTTGCATTTCTATGTTTTTAGCTTGAGCTCCTCTTGGAGAACAACTACTGGGCTCAGAAAGGAAAACTTACTCTGCAAGGCTTTAGATGGGTATTATTTTAGATTTTTTTTCTCCACAGACCCAGACATTGGGGCATGAATAATAGCTGCCTTCTCAGTAGTTTTTCCACAGAAATAAAAGGCTACAGGGACTAAGGTTGGCCACGCAAACTCAGATTATGGGAAGTGAATGGTAAATATTTTAAGCACAAGAGAAACCCTTGTGCATGATTCAACCTTTGACCTTCAAGGTTGAAGCTAATTCACAAGCCACAAAATAGCATTTGGTAAATTTCAGAGAACTGCTGGTAGGGAAGAGAATGTGTGTCTGTGTCTGTATGTAAGTGTGTGTTCATGGAAGGGAAGGTCTGATTATACTACATGGACCTGATACTTAGAGCAAGAGTTATTGTAGCTATTAAGGCTGGCCAGGCTATTGAAGCAGTGTGAGTCTTGGCCATACCTGGCAGCACCTCATTAATAAAATGAATCACATACTGCAGCCTTGCATCAGCATTTGCAGTATACAGTTCAGATGAAAAGAGGTGTATCTGTCAAACTGTTTACATTAGATCTATTCTAAGGGTCAAAAACAATTAGAATTTGTACAATAGGGCATGATTTTGTAAATGTAGATTTTCCATTGGGGATAATGAATTCACTGTTTAAAATGTGTGTAGTTTCACTGGAAAGTGTTTCGTCTCCATTAAATGGAACATACTCATTTATAAGTTATACTGATATGCTTACTTTTAGTTTAACTTCCAGTTTGTGCATTTGTTACATCCAGTTTTAACAATTTTATTAGAAACAGTTAAGTTAGACTGTTTATATCGTAAATTGTTTGTTTTACCCTTAAGGGTATACATCTTGATTATTTCAAAATTCACTTTTCGTAGTGTTTAGGCTTATAGCTCAGAGGTGCAGAACTATGCTAACGGTTAAATGAGGATGATTAAAAGTGAGATGACCAAAATCGTTCTGTCTGGTCTTTAGCTTATGTCTTGCTATCAGTTCATGTCTTATTATATTCCTGAGTTCTAGTTAATAATTAAAGTTCATCTGCTTATAGACTTTTGTCTATGAACCTGCATTTGGGTCCTATTTTTTTTTTTTACTATTAATGAATTACAATTTCAGTTTTTTAGCTTTTGAGTTCTCTGTTATTTTCAACAATGAATATTTAGCATAAAAACACAAATCACCTAATATTTAAATCACAGTCTGCAGTAAAACTATAAAGATGCAGGTGAGCACATCTGAAAAATACCTACAAATACTGAATACATTTTTCCAATAATTTTGTACTTTAGAAAAAGTTTTTTCTTAATGTTTGAGTATTGGATTAAGGCAAAAAATAATGAATACTTGTTTTGGAGCTATTGATGTCCGTCACATTTTATGATGCAAAAATGCTTCGTCCTTCGATTTGGGTCATCTTGTACTTTTTTGTTGAAAGAGCAAGACTAGCATAAGTAGAGCATTAAAAATAAAATGGGACTCCTAAAAGAGCTTCTCAGAATAAGCTAATATTCTACATAAAGCCAATAGAGTTAAAGCCTTAATGTGTATTTTCTCCGCACAGGCAGTTGACTTTATTAAAAAGACAAAACATCATGGGGGTTTGTATCGCTCCTCAGATGTTTGGTTTCATCCCAGGGCTGTGAAAATAAGTGGTAATAAATCAAGTAGACACATGAAGACAGATAGGGTGGTATCCTGTGACTGAGAATGCCGCATAGAATTCTGATATGTAGATTCCCATAAGATACAACTGAAAAGCTCGACATTCCTTGTGTCCCTGAACTACCTAAACAGACATCAGAAAAGAAACCAAAGAACACCGGTGATGAACATCCAACATTGTGCTGGAAGCCAGTTATCAAACAAGATCTTCAGAGAGATCAAGAGTAGGCAGAGGAGAGAACAGGGAAAGATGCAACAAAGAAAAATGCAGAGAAAATGTGGAGGGGGACTCAAGTGTCCTGTGAGACTTACAAGACGGTAATTTACAGAAAGGATGAGTGATAGAGTAACATTATTCTACAATTGTGGATCTGGAACAGTAAAAGTAAGGGTAGACTAACTTTAATAGTGGAAAAAAAAAACATCTGCAATAAAACTTTCAGTTTAGGAACACAGAAAAAGAAAAATTCAGTTAAATGTCTTGAGAAAAAAAGCTAAACATACTTTATAAAATTGTGTTTACATTTTCAGTGAAACTCATCTGAAAAACCCTTAAAAACCACAAGTAAGATAAAATTAGTTGGATTATTGTAATTATACCTCTGTTGCAGCTTTCTGTTCATGTCAACACTTGGTTACGGCATTTGGCTAAAGAAGTGATACTCTCACAGCAGTTTTCAATTTCCTTTCCTGTTTTTTGCTTACTACAATTTATGTGGGTTGCAGCAATGCCAAAACTTCCCAATTCCCAGCAATGTCTTTCAGCTTTTCATAGGGAGTGCATTACAGGGCTTCCAGTAAGAATTTTGCTTTGGTACCCAAAATAACTCTTCTGGCTCTTTTAAATTTAGAACAGTTTTTAATATTGTTTAAATAAATTAAACTAATTTTAGGAATAATGGTTTTAAGTTCTAAAAAAGAGTAACCATGTCAAATGGATGACAAAAGATTTTAGTCATATTAAAGAAATCAGAATGTGCAATAAAAAATTTTATTGGTCTGATGTAATATTCTAATTTTAAACTGCATTTTTTCATTGGTTTTAAGCCTTGAAAGTATGTCAATGTGCGTCAGTAGACTCAATGTATTTTGAATGTGACAATACATAACAGACAAAAGGAAATGTCTTTTACCTTGTGTAGTAAATATTGACAGAAAAGACAACTGTCTTTCCATTTCTCAAGAGCAAGAACAGAAACCAAAAGACACAAATGGATTAACCACAGAAACCTGGGAGATATTTAGGCTGCAATTCAAATGCAAACTGTACCTCACACATTATCAAAAGGAATCCTGGCACTTTATTTAGCAATGAGGGGGAAGGAGCTGGAGAAGCAGAAGAAATTGCAAGCAGTGCGTCATAGAGTTTATAATACCATTATATAATAACTGCAATACAAGGTTCCGTACGCTTGGTATGATCAGCTCACAGATATCACTGAATACTACATAAATTTTGGATTGTGTGCATATGATTCCTGCTAATTGTTCTTCCTGATATATACACATAACGCCATGTGAGATTAAAATAAAAAAAAATTACAATTACTGTGCAGGAAGGTACTGTTCTGTGATTTGTACACAGACTCCTGTCGTTGGCATCCACTGATGGTACTGATAAAATGATTAAAGTTCTAAAGGTGTTGTTCCCACTAAAAGGGGATTAAACTTATGATGCAGGTGCAGAAGCTATATTTATAGAGAAATTAAACAGATTTTGAGGGAATATTGACAATCAAAGATATCGCCAATGATGTTAGGATTGTGGAAGGATGGCAGGGGAAGCAGCTGTGAAGGTAAATACTATAATTGCAACATAATAACAATTGTCCTTTTACTGGAATTCCTTTTTTTCAGATTTGCCCTGATTCAGCTGTACTCAAATGACCACAAAGGTCATGGACACTGTCTGAATCTGGCGTAAAGCAGGATTTAGAACCTTTTGATTTTCCAGAAAGAAACAACAATGTTCCACACAATCTCACTTAAATTCTTGTTGTTTTGATGCTTCAGGGTCCAGAAGCACATCAGACTTCGAAATACCAAATGGAAAGTCGATGTTCTTGGTGGATTTTATGTTCTTGTATCACTGTTGAAAAAAAAAAACCTCACAACTTCTTTTAAACTCTAGAAGATTAAACATGTCAAAGGATTAAGGCAACAACTTGAACAGAAAAAGAAAAGATGCAAGTATAAAGTAGAAAAGTGAAATAAAAAGTAGCATGCTGAGGGGGTAGTGGTGATATGTGGGGTCTTACTGTACCTCTGCTGCCAGTGACTGTGGGGTCTGAGGCGTGGGTGCTTAACTGAACAGTAGGATCTGGAGGGATGGGATGTAGGGGGGGTGTGGTGGATGGAGGCAAGGTGGTGGGAGCGTCTGGTGAAGGGCACAGACAAACATATACAAAAATAATACAACAACAAATGAATTCACACAAAGAAGTGATGTTTGGGAGAATGGGGATAGTTCAGCATTCGTCACATCTCTTTGTCTAACTTACAGCTCATAATAGCTAGACTATTTAGTTAAAATGTGATTCAAACTAGTCACACATGTTTACAGTTGCATGTTTTATTAGTTATTTCAGGGACAAAAAAGAACAAACATTCAATGGGAGTACGTCAAAGTTGTGCAACTTGTGATATACCCTGTGGTGATACTGGAAATGTTTATGTTCACCCACTAAATAATTTTCTTGCATGTGTGAGGCCAGTAACTTTCTGAACATAGATTTAAAAATTAATGTACAAATATGAACAACTGAAAATGTGTAAGTTAGGTAATTGTCCCATACAGTGCTTTGCAAAAGCATTGACTCCTTTTGAACGTTTTTGCATTTGATCACACTATAACTGCAATCATCTATCTTTTTGAATTTACATAATATACCAACACAACATCACATATTATTATGAGGAATAAATACTGGTCAAATACAAATAAAAAAAAACGAGGGATGCATATGGATTCAGACAGGACATTTTGTTTACCTCTCTTGAATATTAATTCTATTTTCTTGCTATCCATTATTGTGAACAAATGAAAGCAGTTATGTGCTACTTTGTGTTCATAGATCAAAGAAAATCCAGAGAAATCCAGTAAATTCTTTATTTATTCTTTGACAAAATGTAGTAAAGTTCAAGTTGTGAAATACTTATGCAAGGCACTGTACATACAATACAGAAAAGGTGGAAACTTTAGTATTTTAAAGTTTATGAAAAACATAACCACAACTCAGATTCTTGGGACCGTGGACAAGAATAGAATCAAAACTGAAACGTTACCACTGAAAACTTTTATTTCTGCTTAAGGGTGCTGTATTTTCATATGGGATGTAATGTACAGAGTGAATCACATGATCTGTAACTTGTTCCTGACAGGAGAAAATGGAAATGTTACACTGACCCACGTTACAACCATCCCTGGCCTCCTTTCTAAACAACACAAATGAACTCCATAAATAACTACTGGCCTAGGATATTTCCAGTCTGTTTCTGTGAATGTTTATTTCAATGAACTATGTACCATTTTGGGTATATCATTGGCAATTCTGCTCTTAATGTGGATTTATTGTTCTATGATGATATGTGTGTGTGTAATTATTTGTACTAACAATTTTTTGTAAAGATTCTATGTAAAGACTTTTAGAGCAGTCACAAAGGTTCCAAATATAAAAAGATAAAGAGCAAAGTTTTACTCAGAACTTTATCTGCAAGACCTCAATAGGGTCTCCAAGCCTGTAGAAGAGCATATTTGCTGACTTGGCATCTGCACATTAATAATATTTATGTAAAATCTCATTATTAAAGCAAAAGATGCAACGATGTTACTTTGTTTAGATCATCAAATCATTACAAGTGAACAATCTGGTTAATTTTAGTCAAAACCAATGATCTTTACTTCCATTTTTGCATCCATTTGTTTACTCTGTTAGAAGTAAACCTAATATCTACATTTATTTAAAGTGAAAAAGACAAAACATGTGCATGTTCACTACAAATTGTCTTTGCAGTGATCTTAAATAGCCATCTTTAAATGTGGGTCTCTCTCTTTCATAGCAATGGAATAGAAATAACCTTGAATTAAATCTGCTAATGCTGTCTATGTCTCTGGAGACAGAAAGTTAAATTCCACCAAATGAAGACATTAATTTGACAAAAGATCTGTGCCAATTACACATTTTCAAGGGTGCTTTCAGAAGAGGTGATCGGGTCATCATTATCGTGCTCTGTTTCAGATTTCATGCTAGGAAGTGTTTCTCGCTGTCATCCGTTCAGGCCAAAGAGAAAAAGGGACTGAAACATTGTGTGACCAAGTTAATGAGGTTACACTACCACCTTGGCTTTAATGTTTATGTCACTCTGCATTTTATGGTGAACCAGAGGCTTTTAATTGGCTGTAGTCGTCTTTCTCAGGGCCAACCGTCCTCTCTGTCTTGGTGACATTTGATCGTGACTCACAGAGCAGCTAACTGCATGTCTGCAGGAAATGGGTAGGAGAGAAAACGTCTCCCCCTTGGAGCAGGACCATTAAAAAGGTATTTTTCAAGAATTATGGAGGCAGTTGTAAAAGGCTAAAAGGTGTGCTAATCACTAATGAAGGGTAGAAACAGGCTTGGTGCCATTTCAGGCGAAGAAATAATGAATCAGAATAGGCTTCTTTGACCCTGCTGTACCCAATAGCCTTTTTTGTGCAACAAAATTTGTCAGTTTAATATCATCTGCGTCATTATGTGCATTGGTTGTTCTAGCTTTTAGCTTCAGCTGGCATTTAAAGGAATTGTTAGGCACAGACACATAAGCATGGTGTGTGAAAAGCCAATTAATTAGGAGATGTAACATTTATTCTATTAGTCAAAAAATGAATAAAAGGGTTTGTGGAAGAAGTTGATGAATGGGTAATGTTAAGTCTTGAAAAATAGTAAAACCACTGATATTCGTACCTAATTTGCATCTATTTGTTCATTTTTATTAATGAGATAAGTTTCATCCAAATGTATCTCTCACATCTATCTGAAATCTTTTTGTAAAAGCCACACTACATGTTGCTTTATCATGAAGGATTTAAATATGAAAAAGGTGAAAAATATTAGATGGTATGCCTAATTAACCAGGCTTGATCCTAATTTGTGGCTCTAAATGCATAAATAGACCATTTAGCTAATTATGGCAGTAATAGACTTGTAATTAACATTATTGCATTTGAAATGATCTGTAAAAAAATATCACATAGCATTTACAAGAAAAAATGCTAATTTTCATATTTGCAATTATTTTACTACATTAACAGTAGATTAAAATTATAGATAGAAACATTGCCAATTACTTGTATGATATGATTTAGCTTTTTCTTCTGTAGCATTGAGCATGACAAGCTAGATTTTTAAGCTACATGATAATGACATGCTGTTCAAAGGGCCAATGACATTACTAAAACTTCCTGGATGGAAACTGCAACATTGTTGCTTACTGATGAGGCTGTCTGCAGAAAGGTGTGGTACTCTATAACAGTTTCATAAAAGCAAAATAGAGGACGAAGGGAGGAAGGGGAAGCCCCAGCAGGTAGAGGACTGAGGTATACTGAAGTGGGAGTGGTGTCAGCCGGGTAGTCTGCACCTTGGTGACATGAAAATGAATGGTATGCAATGGTCTGTTATAAAGGCAAGATCGTTAATGGGTTGTTGGACAAAATTTAACGTGACAAAATTATCATTTCAGCTTGAAATACAATACTATACATTTGGATTCTGTCGTAACAAATAATCATGCTTAGTCGATCATTTAATACTAAACCACCAGTAAGATGACCTCATTTTACAATATAAATTGCTAAAACCTAAATAATCAAAAGCATTTTCACCCTTGTAGTCAAAACCTGGCCCCATCCTTTTGCAGTTGGGTCAGCGACTGGTCCACACTATCAAACTATGTGCAGGCTGTTTCAGATTGGAAATTGCAGGTAAAATTGGTTAAAGAATTGTCTAGTGTGTCCCTGACTTTAGTACTTTTGTTATTTGTTAAATGAATTGAATCATTTAGGTCTTGTAAAATGTTCTTTTTAAGCTGCTGCTCATTTTTTCCCCTTCTGTTTGTTAAACTTTTGGTGAGCTTTTTTTTTTTAGAAAATTTGCTAACTTTGGTAATTCTGATAATGTTCTTTAAATGGAAAAATGTGAAATGATCAGCCCTGACCAGTGACCAGCTGGTGGAAAATTCAAAACTGTGATCGTTTTTACAATCAATTAATATAAATTTTTTTATCCTTACTCATTCTTCTCAGTCCTACCTTTTGCTCTTCCTTTCACATGCTGTCTAGGCAAGCATAACTTGACATTATGGTTTTCTTGTTTTTTATTCTTTGAGATAAAGCAAATGTAACATCCTTGGATCAATGTACCAACATTCATATAATCTGTTATTGATCTGCTAAAAGACACTTCTTTTTGCCAATCATTGAAAGCTGTCAAACGTCTCCAAAACTCAGTTGTCACTGCTCTGCTTGTACTCTTTTGTATTTTTTATTATTTAATACCAGGAAACAAATGGCAGAGCAGGAACAGAAGGGAGAAAGAACTATCTGTTTTTCCTGACACTGAGTCGCTTTATCCTCCACCTCCTCTGGCGTTACTAGGAATTACTTATCATGATATTCTTGACAACGCAGCACTAAATTCTGCCTCCCTCACACATTTCCCTTTAGGTATGTGTGCCTGCGTGTGTGTGAGAGAGAGAGAGACTGTGTGGAGGATCTGGAACAAAGGTTTATTTAAGGAAAGGCACTGGTGGCATTTGTGGCACCTGAGGCCTATATTTTCCTTGTGAAAGATGGCATCCCTAATCACTTTTTGCAGTTATACACTATGCAGATCAGGAGGTATTATAATCCTGTTTATGCAGCTCTTTTTTCACTATTCATGTGGAGTATAAATGGAATCCATGGAGTCATTTTGTAGGTTGTAGTATTTAACCTATTTGTTTTTGAGTAGGTTTAAGTAATTACCTGATAAAGATAATGCTGTACCTTTATTTTTTGTCTGTCATTGCATAAAACACGATCACTCGCACATCAGTCTTTCCCTTGAACTCACCATACACGTAGAGTACGTATTCAGCACTGCTGGTCCCAAGATGGTTGCTGGCTTCACAGCGGTAGGTCCCATTGTCTGTCTTGTTGAGTGAAGTAAAGGTGAGCTCCCTCCCCTCAACAATTATCCTGTCAAGGTCAGGAAGATCACCACCGTCCTTCGTCCACATCACAGGGTCTGGTCTGTTATTTGAGATTAAAAAAAAAAAAAAGTCAAACTCACTACAAGAATGAAGAATATAATAAAACATAGAAAACTAGAACAATGGAGAGCAGAAAACACTTACGACGGGTTTCCTCTGGAGAAACACTCCAGCTTTAAGTATTGGCCCTCCTGAGGGACAGTAGTTGATTTAATGATTTCCACACGAGGAGCATCTAGGATAGACAGGAAGAGTTTCAACTAATGACAAGTGGTAATAGAATACATTAATATTTGTAAAACCATCCTCTCTTATAGTTATCCTACAACTAACATTAGGATAAGGATTAGTGGACAAATGATCCTCCCATTAAGATAGATTTTTATTTTTATTTTTTTAGATATCTCTAATTCTAAGAGAGCAACAATTCTAATATTTTTATAAGAAATAGCACCTCGTTTAGTACCAAGTTTTTCATGCAATGAACTCCAACTGCAAAGTCTACTATGCCTTTTGATGATTTGTGTGTCATTACATCCTTCACACCAACAATAACTGTACAATCGTCATTACTGAACATGTTGCTGTTGTTCAAAATAGCTACATTTAGGGGAAAAAAAATCATTATTAATTTAAAATATGTTTTATCACAGACTATATCTATGTGTATCTATCTAAATGTAGTGCATAATTTTGTACTATCCTCTACTGCTATTTTCATTTTTACTTATGTCCAGATAATCCTCTTTTGTTTGTGCTTGATAGCATGTATTTTGGACATATACTCACAGTGGACCTCCAGTACTTCGGTGGCCTGCTGGGGTGCCTGTGCGAGTGCAACATGGTCTACTCTGCAGGTGTAGGCCACGCCGTCATCATTTCTGTCCACATGTAGCTGTAGAGAACTCCGCACCGTAAACGTCTTCCCACTTGCATTCACCTCTTTGGCACCTATAAAGAGAAAACAATGGGAGAATGTCACCCGAGCAGCACACCGCACTTTGGCAAAACATTGTTTAAATGTATAAAAGTAATGGCTATGTTTTACATTAAAACCAACTGTATATCCATTTAATACGGATAATATCCAAACAGCTTACACATGCAATTCAAAAATGTTTAATTATGCTTTTAAAGTTTACGGCTAATTATTATTTGTATGGTTTACATCCTTTCTGCACTTTCAGGACATCCAAGCATAACGGTGTTCTTATAAAGATTGTGATAGCATAAAGCTCAAGCAAAGAAAAAAAAGTCTCACTGAGCTTTGGTTTGTGTATCTGCATCAACATGGACACTTACTGCTGTGAGGAACTGACAATAAGGTCAACAGTAACCATTACACAAAGATATTCTTTGCAGACAAGCATTTTGAGCTTATGTGGGTTCAAATACTAATGTTGTATAGGGTCACTTTTTTTGGCTGCATAGTCTTCAACAAAAATACACATGAAAGGAAAGATGAATAGCGCTTTTTGACTACACAAACTCCTACTTACCAGCTCTATTTGTGCATCCCACAAAATCAATCTCACAATTATCTCAAACTGTTTAATACCTCTTCTCAACTTTTTACTTCTGCACAACTCCGTCAAGCCCGACAGGGTCAAAAACTCAAATGTTTGTCTTTCAGCAAACTATCACCTATTACACCTATTCACCTAATCAACTTCTTGGCAGAGCAATCCTCACAACACCTGCTTTTAACTCTGTGCAAAAACTGCTGATCCACATTTTTGTGTTCATTAGCAATGCAATCAAAAAGCTTCCTCCAATCATTTGCATAATGTCCTCAAGTTTTGTTTGTTTATCAATTAATTATTTCAACTTTCTGCTTCATGCGACTCTCTTAAAATACAACAAAATAGATAAACGTGTTATTAAATGAGTTTGACTGGGTTATCCTGAAGTCCCTTCTATGTGATTTGGGGTCAGACATTTGTTTCCTAGAGACTATTGATTTTTGTTTCCATATCAAACTTTCTTCAGGTTTTATTTACTTCACAATAATTTATTTAGTTTAGTATTTTTTTTTCTTTGTGGAAAATTTAAGTTCAGAATTTCTTAAACAGCCCCAGATCTATTTGATACTATGTCATCGGTTTCAGTCCATGTTAGACCAGCAAAAGCCTTAAAGGGAGTTTTGAATTATTTGAACACAAGCCATATAAAACTGCACTTAGATATCAGCATATCATGCATACAGAACACCCTTAATATTTTTCAATTCAGCAAAGTGTTGCTGAAGTTACTGTGACAGAATGATAAGTATGAGAGAAAAAACAGATGTAATCAGAATAGAAATGTGAAATTATTTAGTCATGCTTTACTCATACAGTTATACCTAACTATATCAGGACAAAACAACAAAAGGTCAAGCAACTCAGAAGATTAAGCACTGTACATGCATCAAGCTCAGGAAAATAAATGCAATTCACAACGTCACATTCTGTAAGTTAAATTAAATTAAACACTTCAGGTCAAATTGATATTTTAGTAGGGGGGAAACATGATCTAATGCAATTTACCAAGCAGTAATACCTGATCAGTCACTGTCAACATACAGTTGACAAAAATGAAACATGTATCAGCAGAAAGATAGAAACAGTGATACAATGACAGATGAAACACAAATTATTTGAAAGTACAGTGATATTACCATAGTTGACTAACAATGCTGAATTTGGCATCTGCTATAAAGAGCTATTTCACAACTTTTCAAAGAATTTAGGCTGAATTATGTCATGTCCAGTTTAAAATAGAAGATATTTAGACCAATGATCTTGCAATGTTTTACCAAATGGGCCAAAATCATCAAGCTGAAACAGAAAAATAATTTTATTTTAAAATACCTAAGTTTTATTTTTGCAACTTTCAATAATTAAAGTAAATATTTGCTGCATGTGTCATGCATTTCTCACAATGACCATGTGTTTGTGCCTTCTAAAGAGGCCATTTATGCTCTGCATCCTTACCCTCTCACCGCTTAGCTGCTCCACTTTCCCAGCATCCCTCCTTACTGTCTATTCTACCTCTAAATTCTGCCAATCAACTATTCTGTTGAGCCACTTCCACCAACTGAGGCTATAAGAATGGCTCCCCAAGAGATGAATGACTGACAGGTCTGCAGAGTTAGCAACATCCATCCAATCAACAACTGACAGAGAATATGGATGGATTTCTTTATACTTTAAACTGAAACATATTATTTTCTTAACTCAATGAAGGTATCAGAGGTGCAAACATTTTCCATTCATTTTTATTTGAAATACTTGCTCGGTAGAAGCTGTTTCTGTGTCTTTTCATCTTTCTACCAGACTGACTTGACTTTCTTTTTCTTGCCCAAATTCATATACTCTTTAAGCAACACGTCAAGCTTGTTTTTCTGTTGTTTTTCTGTTTCTCTTTGTTCCTCCATACTTGCAAGCAATCCCTTATTTTTGTTTTCTGCGTGATATTTCAAATTGACTGCCACTGCATGGTATGATTCAAAAAAGAGAAATATAAAACTGACAAACATTCTTCTTTTAAAACCAACTGAAAAGATTAGATACATTTTTATATAACCATAAGTGAGACATTATTATAGTGCATATACCTATGGAAACAGACAAACTGTGTGTGCAAAGGTGTCTGCGAATATCAGTTTAATTGGTCTAAAAATACAATATCCTAACACATTTTAAACATAGCCAAGACTGAAAACTGCCAGTAAGGCTCTGGCATGCCAATCAAAAAATTTACGAATATATATATATATGTATATATATATACATATATATATATACATATATATATATACATATATATATTTCAATGATGTTCAAACCCACTGGATTGAACATCCTCCTGGTTATTCCACCAAATATTGATTTCTGAACTCTTCCTGAGTTAAAACATTAGTATTGTTGTTTCTAAATGAATATGAACTTGTTTTCTTTGCATTATTTGATGTCTGAAAACACCATCTTTTTTTGTGTGTGTGATTTTGACCATTTCTCATTTTCTACAAATAAATACTACATTTTTGCTTGAAATTTTGAAGGCATGTTGTCACTAGTTTGTAGAATAAAATAACAATGTTCATTTTACTCAAATATATACTTATAAGGAGTAAAATCAGAGAACTGATAATTTTGCAGTGGTCTCTTCATTTTTTTTTTCCAGAGCTGTATATCAAACATCTGCAGTGATATGGGGCTATTTCTTTAGGTTAATGATAATTTTTGTTTTCTTTTTTTTTTTCAAACAGACATGGTAACCACCCACAATGGGTGGTGGTTGTTACAACAACTTCCGTTATCACACCCAGTTTTAAATCATCGTGATTCGGATGCAGGTCTCAGATTTTCCAACTGTTTTTGGGATGAAAAGCTATGAGGTGGCAGCCTACTAGCTCGTCTCGGAGTGCGAGACAATGTTGTGGAGCCAACAGTTGTTATCTGGAGTGCAGCCCTGAGCCGTTCTCACCTACTCTCTCTCCAAGCACACCTTATGCTGCGTGTCCACAATCAGTTCAGTCATCTTGGCTGCCTCCTCTGTAATTAACCATGCAGTCTGTTATTTTCCATACTTCATTTGAAATTATTCTCAATCCTATTACAAACCTATTACGGCCGAATATTGCAGCACATAGAGCCAAAAATAAAAAGTCACGCAAGGAGCCATTCTCAAACTATATCCAGAAAAAAAAGCAGCTGTTTTTAGATTCTATTCTTTGTGGAGAAATATAGCCGTACATTGTATAGAGAGGGCAATTTTCCTCTGCAAAGTAGTACATGCGCTACCATTTGTTCATGTGGAACACTATCATTTACCATCTAGAAAATATTAAACATTATATAGCATTCGATTCACTTGGGGGGTGGAAAAAAAACATTACTAGTTCAATATTAACATTATTCCAGATTTCCATAACCAGCAGGAGCATAAACATTTGAAT
Source organism: Girardinus metallicus (assembly GCA_903067095.1). Classification (NCBI taxonomy): domain Eukaryota; kingdom Metazoa; phylum Chordata; class Actinopteri; order Cyprinodontiformes; family Poeciliidae; genus Girardinus; species Girardinus metallicus. Next base: position 87,368 of record CAEGAE010094903.1, read on the forward strand.
TCATTTGATTTTTAAATGTGAAACAGTCCCCAATATAAAATATAATTCATTTATTGTTTCATTTATTGTTTCTTGAAGAGGTTAACTCATATGCCAGACACCAAAATAAATGTTTACTTGTCATTGCTATGTTTTGTTTGAGTCCAAATTAGTGACAGCTAATGCATAGCTCTACCATCTATAATCACAGTATGACTGACATGTATCATATGAAGCAGAGAATTTCTGAGTGCTTAGCTGTCAGTCTTTTGAGGTGGAGTAAATAGGGCTCGTCTTATGTTTATTCAATATTCTGAATAAGTAGTACACCTGGTGACCACTTAGCATGCATGCAGCTGGAGCTGACAGGGGAGCACGGGGCTCAGCATAATAACTGAGCAGGGACCTCCGCATCTGTGATGGTTTTCCCAAGCACACTGGATATCTGCTAGGTAACACAGTGTATAATATTGTGCCATTTGCTCAGCAGCTCTGCCTTTTTTTTTTCTTTTTTTTGAAACCTCGGCAGTTGACAACCATTTCTGACAGTACTTTGAACTCTTCCTCCTTTTTCATTCCTCTGGATGTTCTCTCACACCTGAGCTCTTCTTCCAATTTTCTCTGCCAGGTATAAGAGAGCAGACTTAGTGAGGCAGCTGCCTTTGCAGGAAACTTTTGCAAAGTGTATTACTGTATCATAACTCTTTATCATCTTTCTCTGCCATACGGGTTGCTGGGGTTGAGAATTTTTTTTAGATGTGACGTTTGGATGGCTTTACGTAAACATGGTCATCCATATTGTTCTGGTGGCTATGTGGACAAAAATGCCCTGTTGATGTCAGAGGTTAGAGAAGAATGAATGGAAAATCTTGAAATGGCAAAATCTCAACCGCATTTCATCAAAGGTATGAAGCATTCCATTTCATGAATGCGCAATGCATTGAGCTTTGAAGCAATGAGATTTTAGGAACTGAGCACCACATCAGGTGCCACAAGTGGTGTTGTGGGATATTTTCTGGGCATAAATTGGATCCTGAAATACATTAAGTATTGTGTAAATATCATGGGCTTTCTGCATAATGTTGCTGATCGTGTTCATCCCTTTTTGACCAGTATCAAAAAGAGATGAACTTTTGGTATATTCTTTTTATGACTTGAACTTTATTGATTTTCCAACAGAAGAATATGCCACAAATACACACTCAGCATATCACAATTTAGCCTCAGCTAAGCCA
>CAEGAE010094906.1:0-17315 GCA_903067095.1 Girardinus metallicus
ATTGATACAGGTAATGAGTGGAGGACAGAGGAGCCTCTTAAGGAAGAAGTTACAGGTCTGTGACAGCCAGAAATCTGGCTTGTCGGTGACCAAATACTTATTTTCCACCCTTATTTTCAAATAAATTCTTTAAAAATCAGACAATGTGATTTTCTGAATTTTTTTTTCTCATTTTGTCTCTCATAGCTGAGGTTTATCTATGATGTCAATTACAGGCCTCTCTCATCTTGTTAAGTGGGAGAACTTGCACAATTGGTGACTGACTAAATACTTTTTTCCCCACTGTAATTGAACTGACTGGACAAATTAAAGTTGTTTTTAGATGTTTGACTGAGCTTGTGAAGCTGTTGGTGTATTTAAGTGTCCTGTTCAAGTGTAGAGTTAGCAAATAAATTTGTAATTCTGTACATTTATGTCTGTGTTAAAAAGTTTTTTAAAAAGTTTTAAGTCAATCCAGAGCTGTTTTTCTGTATTGGATCAATATTGGCAGATATCTAACTTCAGATATCGACATTGATATCTGAAGTGAAAAATGTGCATAGGAGCACCACTACCTCAGTCAAGATTATTTACCTTAAAATTAAACAAATGTTAGTGTACCTTTAAACTGAAGGTAAAACCATATTTAAGGTCTGTGACCGATGGAAGCTGCCACTTCTTCCCTCCATGGGAGCTGTCAGAGCCTCCAGGCAGCCTGCAGCAGCTGAGGCAACGACGACATCCAGTATTCACTCTATGTAAAGCACCCTATAACACCATGACGGTGCTGTGCACCATCAGTTCTCACTCAAATCATATTTTAAACAGACTTCAGCTCAACCAAAAAAGTGTCAGCTCAGCCATTATGAGCTGTTTGATGCAGGAATCAGAATAATCAGGACATGAAGAGGAAAATAAATCAGGAGGATGTAAGCGCCTCGGCTGATCCTCTACCGCAGCCTGTGTCCCTGCTGGCAACCTGCAGATTAAACACAACTGCTCGGGCAAACCCGGGTCTGGGCCGCCAGTCGACCGGATCCGTGCGCCTCCCCGGAATGGAGCAGCTACTCAGAATAGCCAATGGCAGATGCCTCTGCTCTGGGTTATTTGCAGCCCAAGGGCAAAAGAATCCACCATCCTGCAACTCTGCGCTGCTGCTGCTCCACCACAGACCGTTAGCTAGGAACTAAATCTTTAAAATGGCAGAATGATGTATTTTCCAGGCACACAGTGCCATTTTATAGCACATTCACACAACTATGTTACCTTCAGCTGTCACAGAAATGCTCTACCAAATATGACTTAAAAGATATGACTTTGTAATTCAACACCTTGAAATTAGGCCTCTTGTTTCTCTAAGAAACTCCTGCTCTTTCTGAAACTCCACCTTCAGGAAGTCATCACAGCATGGCTCCTCTATTAACACCTAACAACATTTTTATCAGCTCCTTTAACGAGCTCAGCAGAAGTGCATTTTCACTAAGTGTTTGCTAACTGTTGCTGACTAGTTTGAAGGAGCTGAATGGTGCAGCAGTTGGGAGGGCTGCACTGTGAGGCCGACGTTTAGAAACTTGAAAACTGCAGCTTAAAGGAGGAGCTTCGCCTTTGAAGGTGGAGCTAAGTCCCACCACTCATTTTGCACAACTGACTGGTTGCCATGGGAGATTAAAGGATTTCTCAAACATCCATGAAAGAATCAAATCAACACTCCAGGTATGTTTTTGATGAGGCAATAACATTATACAAAAGTGGCCCTTTAAAAAACATCCTCCAACTACTTCCTGTTGTCTTCTTCATGGTTTGTGCCAGTGACAACATGTTGATCATGTGACTCGTGTGAAATGAAAAAAGTGTTTCCATTAAAGTTTTGCGAGATAAAGCAATTTTGATACGGCCAAAACAAACATAATTCTAGCGCCAAAGCTTTTTATCAACAAGGTTTTCTTTTTTTAAATAATAACATTTTTAAAGCGCATACCTGGGTTTAGGAAGGAGCTGAAGCCCTACAACTCTAGAACGGCCATTTTTTTCCATAAACTTTCAAAATATTTCATCTCTACCATCATCCTTTATCTGTAAAGGAAAGATGCTTAAGCTTAAAGTCAGCTTAAACTTTCAGTAAAGATGAGGATGCTCCACGTCTATTATTTCTAATCATTGCTGACATCTCCATCATGTACTTTATGCATGTTTGAAACATGTTAATATGAACTTCTCACATCAAGCAGCTCATCATCAGATCTAAACTCTTCACAGCTTCATCCAGACTTCCTTACAGCGCGTTGCAATACCTTGCATCAGATACGGAAGTCGGGGAATAAAGAATAAAAACTTGGAAAGACTAATTAGCTTTTCACTACGTCATGCTCATCATTATGCATCTGGCTATGTGTAAGCTAAACAGAACTAGTTAAAAGGCTTGGTTGTTTGTGGAGCAGCAGGATGCCCGCAGGCCAGCTTTGGTTTCTATACTCTTGGGCCCACAGAGAGCGCCGACGGTAAACGCAGCTGCTCCTTCATGCCACACTGCTTAATAAACACGTCTGCAGATTAAAAACTCTGAACCAGGCAAAGACAGCAGCAAGACTGAAAACTTTCAGAAACGCACCTGTGATCAATGGCGGTGCAAAATGTACAAATCTATGGCAAATAAGTCTAAAAAATAACATAATTTTGGAAATTATCCAGCAAATATTATAAATGCTAATTAAATGAAATTCATATGTAACTTCATAAACTTATTATGTATTTTCCAGCCACATAGTGCCATTTTATAGCACAATCAAGAAACTATGTTACTTTCAGTTGTTATAAAAATGCTGTATATTTATCAAATAGGACGTAAAAGAAATTTGCTCTGTGAGGTGGAAGTTCAGAAGTTTGGAAACTGCAGCTTTGAGGAGGAGCTACGTCTCGAAGGCAGAGGTAGGTCCACCCGAGCGTTTTGCACAGCTGAATGGTTGCCACGGGAGATTAAAGGATTTCTGAAATGTGCATGAAAGAATCAAGTCAACACTCCAGGTATGCTTTTGACGAGGGAATAACATTATAATATGCTTTAACGATTAAAAAAGTCTATTTTACGTAATGCTGCCCATTAAGGAATTGATTCATCAGATCATCTGACTACAGGTCCATGTACAGGTCTGTGTTGTATTATGATGTTACAGCTGATACAACATACATCAGCGTATCCATAATGCTTGGACTCCATGTTTTTTCCACAAAACCACTAACTTTGTGTTTGTAGTACATCTGTTGTTTCACTCCATGCAGTTGTTTTTTTTTTTCATTTTAAGCAGTTATGAGGCACAGTGGAAAAACTTGAAGCTGCTGCTGTGCACCAGTTAAACTCTCCTCGCTCAGCTTTTCACTCCTGTTTGTGACTCTGACTTGTTGACCGCAGTACAATATAACATGGACCGTCTAATACGGCGCCGTGATCTGAGTAACCCTCCACTGGCTTCTAGGTCAAAACAGGTGATGAGATTAATCTGCATAATGTAATATTAACATGTTAAACTTTTAAGATTAATTGCATGCGTCTGGTTTACATTCAAAGTCTATATGGAGGCAGGTCAAGGGCCGTCATCTAGTGCGGAGCGATTTGAAGCATTTTGAGTGTTTGACGCGTCCGACAAATAGGCCGGCCACTGAAAACCATGGCTGGAGTGATCCCGACGTGTCTGACGTGCCCTCCACACGCCTCCCTACAGACTTTACATGTAAACCAGACGCGCCTGATGCGTGAAACGCTAGGTGTAGAGCAAAATGTTAAGCATCTGCATTGAAAGCGTTGGATGCATTTTGAACATGTGTAACGTGTTTGGTGTGAACACACCACTACAGAAATCAAAATATCACTCCTCATTCTGACAGGAAAAATGAGGGAAAGATGGATGAAGCTGAATAAATGCAGATAAAGACCTGAAACCTGGACGGAGCTTCAGCTTCCAGGAGAACAACCTTTAATATGACACCAGAGCAACAGTGGGATGGGTTAGATCGAACTACATTGGTGTAAGAGAAATGCCCAGGTCAGAGGTCAGCAACTCCAGACTGCTGCTCCAACGCAGCTGAATCAGACGGCTGAGTGACCTCCTTGGCCTGTCAGCCAGTTTGACCAAAGCCTGGTCATCAACCATCCATTTGATCCAGGTGGAGGTCTGGAGCTGCTGAACTCTCTCATAAAGGGAACCGGACACTGAGAGGAAGCGGCTAAAGAAAGCTCCAGCACACCCACAACACCTGCTCACATGGCAGATGCATTCTGCTGATGGCTCTAGATGCAGACATAGCTGCAGTGGGCACGTCCAGATTGCCTTACCCGACAGGCCTGCAGCTCGGGGAGCAGGGGTGTGATAAAGTGGCAGCGCAGCTAAAACCTCCAGTCATTAAGGATCTATATCATGGCAGCCATTTCCTTCAACAGCTGGAGCTACATTCCTGTTTCCGGAAGTTCAGACATAGCAGGAATTCTCTATGTAGCTCCTTAACCTGGAGAAGAGGACCTCTGTTTTAATGAACGGCTGGTTTGAATCATAAAATCTTAGATCTTAGATGACTTAGATCACTTGAAAAAAGCTTCAGGATTTTAGATTACAGTTTAGCTAAAATAAAAGTTTAAGATTAAAAATAATATATTTCTAAACCAAATGTGATAAATATAGAAGCTCCATGTTCATAAAAGCAAAAGTTTGAGATATTTTACAAATATAGAAGTTTCTATTTGATAATGGACATAATTTTAAACTGTTTGTCTGATGGGTCAGTAGGATGTCCAGGGTTTCCTCTACATGTAACTGATTGTAGCGCACAGCCGTGGCTAAATAAAAGTCGACGCAAACTTCAGAATGAATGTTTCTTGGGCTTTTTTACATTAAAGCAATGTAAAGCATTTTACTTACATAGTCAATATTTGTTAAATTATGCTAATCCTAATAAGAGTTTGAAATAAAGTTAAGTAACATGAAACATTAAAACGTACTTATTTCAAAAAAGCAACACCACCGGCGCCTGCCTGTCTGGCTGTGAAGCTGGCTGCCATGCGCTGCCCTGGTTTCAGGTGTGAAGAAAAACTAGAGACGACAGTCAGAAGGGAAAGTTGGATGCATTTTCAGTGTACGCTTGTGAAAACAACCCTAATGTCAATGCTTGTTGCATTGAATGAAAGTATCGCTGTTTATTAATATAGTTTGGTTGTCATGCGTAATGTTTCAGATGCATTTTGAAGGCTCTGAAACCCTGATGTTGACTCTTCAAACTGTAAAACTGACAAAATACTTCTGGATTTGTTTTGCTGTGTAAATACCAAGAGTGGAAGACAAGATTGGCAAACCATCATGATAGCAGGCGTCTAAGCTAATCGCTGCTTTAAACTGCAACTCTGTTACTCTGAGTTTGTGTTTAATGACTGAAAGCTTTTTCTCCCTGCCTTTTTAATACCAAAAGACAAACAAATTCATAAAAAGAAAAAGGAGAACTGATGAAGTTAATACTTTGCATCAGAACTTTTCACTGAAACGAAAGGACGAAGATTAAAACTGTGTTTTGGTATCAGCCATTTGTTCTCAAGACTTGATTTCAGGCTAATTTAGTTAAATTATACCAGAGGGAGCATTGGAAGTTCCCTGTGAAGCTATTTATTGACAGCTACCACATACACAGCAGAGGCCACAGAGGAGACCAGGGCCAGGAACTCCATGAACCGCCACGACTTAGTTTACCCTACAACGTGCACAGAGCAACTAATCTTACTTTGACTGGACGCCTGGTCATACGGCTGGGTTTGGTTCCACTCAGAGACTACACTCAGTCTGCATGGCTGTTCTGTCATCAAAGAGTGAAACTCTGCCCGTTAACCAGCGGTCACATGCTGACTAAAATAGAAAAGTTTGAGCGTGAATTATGTTTGAATGTTTCATATGGATTAACTGGCTCCTCTGGGATCAGAAGTACAACAAATGGAGAAAGGGTGTAGTAGGAAATGCACAAAAATAAAATAATTGTGTGAATAAACCGAATTACATGTGAGATTTCTCTCCATACTTAATGAAAATGATTAATTGTCAGGAGAACTGAACAGATATGCAATGGTAAGTTACATGAGGATGAACCGAGTCACTTACTAGTTGACCAAGAGGAAATGGAAACTGGTCAAGAGGACCAAAAGGCAACATAGCAGTTAAGATGCTTTTCTCTCATTAGCTGCAATTACACTACAAAATATACGCAAAGCTTTGTCAACATTCCGCTAATATCGAAAAACAATTTCACAATTGCTACATTTCCATGAAATAAATTTGTTCACGCAATAAGTCATGAGAAAACTCACTGCGCAATGATCCTACAACTACTTCCCACCTTCTTCTTCGTGGTTTGCGCCAGCGGCAGTTTCCACTTGTTGATCATGTAGTAAGTGTTTCCGTTGCAGTTTTGCAAAACAAGCCAATTTCAAGATAACCAAAACTTTTTTTTTTAATCAAACAACTATTTTTTCTAAAACTGGCATGTTTCCATTAAGCAAATTTATTTTCAAAATGTCAAACTGTGTAATTATATGATCAATGGAAACGCAGCCAGAATAAACACATGGAAACAACTTTTACTTTCTATGAATCTCTGCAATTACGCTACACTAAACGGCTTTCAGTGTGGACTGAAAGCTGTTTTGATCCATCTGTCCTGAAGCTACCAGCCATCAGGGTAGTTCGTTCCTCAGCAGGACTTTTGCTGAATAGTGAGAAATTAATGGCGACTATGATTACCTCAGTTTTGTTCTGAACTTTCTACTTTATCACAACGTTCCCACCATTTATGGTAAGTCTAAGCATCTCAGTCCCATATCTACTACTGACATGTAAAATATGCACGCATCTTGCAGAAATTATTATGACTGCTTTTAACTTAATCTCGATTCTTTATAATTAGATAGTTCTTTTTTTAACCTGATGTTTTCCACAGTTGTGTTCAAAGATTTGTGAAATTAAAGTTTTATTGATTGCCTACATGTTTGTTCTTGAAGAAGAAAGAATAAAACTAGGAATGGGGGGTTAGTTTCATTCTTGAAGCAATTTCTAGAGTTACTCTAACGAGTTAGACTGCTCACATTATTTCACTGATAAAGTACACGGGGTGGGGGGAATGTAGAGGTCCTCCAGCAGCAGTAAACAAACTAGGATCTTAAAATGGAAACAGCAGCTCAGGTGTAAAGTTGCAACTCTAGATGTCTTTGACGAGTTCAGGACTTGAGACCTTAACGTCGAATGGAAAAAAAATATCGCTAAGCATAGATCTGTCTGGCAACTGAACCAACTTCATCAAATATGAAGTCAAGTGTTCTGAAATATGCAAATTGGTAGAATTAATATATACTTTTTTTTTTTTTTTTTACATCAGAGGGGCGTCTTGTCACATCTCTATGAATCACTGTGCACTAATCTAGATGAACATCAAGCTGACTGAATTCAGAAGGAATGTTAAAGTAGACTAAAATAGGCCTTCGGGCCCGGTCCTTTCTGCTACATGGTCGTCATCTGCTGGGGGCGGAGCCACAGAGAGCAAACCGTAAAAGGGAAACGGAAACAACGGACAAAAAGACAAATCTACGTCCTACCATATTCAGCACTATAATCCTGATACAAATCAAGCTGCTGTTCACATCCTACTTATTTTAAAATTATGAATTGTGACTAGAAGTAAAATACCTTGATAGTTTTGTGTCAAATTTAGCAAAAATGTTTGTCAGATAAGTATTTATCAATCTCTATGAGCAAAAGAGGTAATTATTCTTAGCTAAGATGTGGTCAAAAACAGAGAATGTGTTGAATAGACTTCAGCAGATTATGTAGTTATTCAGCATTATTCAGCAGATCTCTACAATTATTCAGCAGATCTTTGTAGTAACTCAGCAAATCAGTGGTTATTTAATGGTTATATGCAGTTATTCACCATTATTCAGCAAACATCTACAGTTGTTCAGCATTATTCAGCAGATCTCTGTAGTTATTAACCATGTAGTTATTCGGCAGACATTTTGAATCTGCTCACTCTGCAGGGGCTAGAGTGAGCTCTAGCCTCTGCAGAGATCTCTGATATTTCAGGATCAGTGATTAAACTGAAACCAAAGTGCATTCCTCTCTGGTGACGGACGCCACTCACCCGTCTGCGACAGAACGGTAAACCTTGCGCGATGATGTTGATGCTAAAGATCTTGAATACTTTCTGAGGCGGTAACGACTTGGAGGTGATGTCCTTGGGGTCTGGCAAGTCCAGGGCCTGGCTCTCCTGCGGGACACGTACAGCCTTTTCCTTCTCAGTGGCAGCATTTGGCATCTTTGCCCGAGTACCCGACGACGAGAAACGGGGAATGGGGCAATGCCGCAGCATTGCAGAAAAAATGCAAACCTTCTAGTGGATCATGTCCCAGAAGGAGACGGAAGAAGCTCTAAAACCTTTCCCAGCTCCTCTTGGTATCGTCCAGATATCTCAACGCGGCGCTTGTTGAGCTATGACCAGATCAGAAACTCGTCCGGCCGTCTGCCTGGCAGTCTTTAAAGTAGTCTGTGAGGTCAGAGTGTCAGCTTAGCGAGGCACAGCAGCTGATGTCAGAGTCTGAAAAGAGGATGGGCCCAGTCAGACCCAGCTCTCGTGACCCCTGGGTGCTGGAATGTGCACCGGGACTCGTCTGACACAGCACACGTGTGATTGGGGCGATTCCTCACCAGGGTCGTTCTGTCACCACTCTGACCCCTTCGACCTGGAGACCCGAGTCTCTGGATATCACTGGGGTTCAGTTCCTAAATAGGCAGCGGACAACAAACCCTCATCTGAACCTCACGGGTCGGCCGGAGAAAGACATTAGGGGTTTGTTAGAAGCTCAGGATCTCTGTGGAAAGGTGCTGAGGAATACTGGTCAGGCTTCAGCAGCAGATATCAGCAGTTCAAGGTTATTCTGAGCAACACGGACACCTGAGCAAGAAAGCCCATTATTTAAAGGTGGAGAAGAACGTCACGCTAAAACACAAAGAAAAGCACGACTTCTTCCTCACTCAGTCTGAACACAAGAATTTTACTGGTAAAAATATTAACAAATGAAGCCGTTTACTGGGGAGAAGTGGAGCAGGAGTAGGGTGGTGTTGTACTTTACGGTCAGTATGCAGCACAGGTAACCAGAGACTGAAACTATCTTCACACTATTCCCTGCTGTAACTCGATAACCCAAAATATGCCGACAGATTCTTGTGCACAACTTGAGTTCTTCCGCATGGTCATTTAACCATTTTCTTCACATTTTAGTTTGAAATGAGTTGATAGTGAGACTACAGAGATGACTGGTTTCCCTCAGAGTATTACAAGCCTGACGGGCCACCAGGTTTTACTTGCGCCCCCACCAGGCTAGGCATTGTTTGTTTATTTATTATAATTTTTTTTGTACACCAGCAACAGTGATAGCAAAGACGAGCTACAGACTCTCTTTGAGAGAAGCACAATGGCAACGCAGTACGGTCAGTATAGAGAGATTGATGTCAGGTGTCTTTTTTTTTTAATTCACCAGTACTTCAGAACTGGATGATTTTCCTAATGCGCCCACAACCAGGGTTAGCAAGTTTTCAGAAGGAAACCCTGGACATGGTTTTGATTTCAGTTTGTTGGTTTGGTTTTGGACTGAGTATAGAAACAAGCTCAGCAGATATTCCCCTGATAGAAATTGGCCACGTTTTAACCAGTTCCCAGCTTAGTGTTCTGGAGAGGAGGCTAGCTATGACACAATAAAAATCAACATTTGTTCAGGTCTATTAAGATCGGGAGGCATTGCCTACCTAAAGACCCTACTGCCTACCTAAAGACCCTACTGCCTACCTAAAGACCCTACTGCCTACATAAAGACCCTACTGGCAGACAGATGATGATGCTTCCAGCCAGTAAAATAAAATAAAAAAAAACACCATTTGAGGAATCAGTTTAAAATCATAGTCCTGCTTTTAACATTCCAGTTTCTAATTCCAGATAAGATGAGTCAGTGCTACTGAAATTTGTCAAAATTGATTGGCTTTACACTGCAGAACACAATAAATTCACCTCCACAAGTGAGTGTAGTGAAATAAGCTCCAGAGTTTAAAGAGGACCGCGAAGGTAAGAAAACACTTGAGTTGTAACCAAAGTCAAGAAAATAAAGCCCTAACTTTTAACTACAACCATAGATGGACAATGCAAACTGCATTTATGATTGTGTTTGACTATGAAGCAATGCTTTTTATTTTTTTATCAGTAAAACCAATAACACGGATCTAGCAACAAAAATAAAACTCAATAAAATTCACAAAAATCTAACGAACCAATGTCGCCCTCTGGTGTCAAATACCAGCATAACACCACCCCACTGCAGGCAGATATCCCACTAACCAAATTTCTCCCTTTTTTTTTTTTTAAGACATAGTTCTATCAACCGAACAAATAAAAGTAATAAATATTATGTGGGAGACCAAAGATACAGATTGAGGAAGAAAAAAACTGAAAGAAGTTGGGAGGACAGAAACACTCCGCAAGTTCCTTGTGAGGCCAGAAGGCAATAGTGGGCAGCAGGGGGTGCACGTTCAGTATGGGGGGTTGTTTATTGTTAAATCAATTTTCTAAATTTAACATTTTTAATTAAAAAAAATTTAATTTTAAGACCACGTCCAGTAGACTGGCAATAAATTTCCACGTACTTATGCTAGCTAGTTACCTAGCTAGTATGGGTAGCTAGGTAGCTAGTCTGCTATCTAGCTAGCAGCCTAGTTAGGTAGCTAGGGCCCATGTTAGCTAGGTAACAGCTAGTTACCTAGCGGTAACTAGTTGAGGCTACCAGCATTGTTGCCTCAACTGTCTCGAGTTAAAAGAACGCAGTGAAAATCTAACTTAAACTATTACCTGACAAAAAAATGCAGTGAGAATATCAGTAAAACCAATACATATATTTTATAAAACTAAACAGTCCTGTCAAGACTGGATTTGCATATGAAAGGCACAAACTTACTTTTTCCCAAATGACTTAAGACTTTTTAAGGATGTGCGGGCGTCCTGTCAGAGAAAAGTCTGTTCCAGCCTGGAGAATCCTGATCAGAGCTTCTGGTCCTGGAAACTCCTCCAGTCCCCCTTAAGCTCTGCCCCAGCAGGGACATTAAACACCTTTAACAAATACCTCACACGTCCAATCAAAATGAACATTTTAGCTCTTTTTCTCATTCAGAGTGATTCCTACTGCTTGCAGCGTGAAGGCAGCATTGCAGTATTAGCCCACTAGATGGAGCTGGAGATCCATGCTGGGCCAGGTTTAAAAGAATATGAGTCCCTGGACTCTATCCACTAGAGAAAAATCATTTTGCTACTGCAAATTACAGGATATTAATAAAGAGTTCTATAAATAATTAGGTTTGAACTGATGATAGCTGGTTTAATTAATTTCTTGATCATTAACATGCGATTCCCCCCACAAAATGACAATACCTTCATCATTTTCAAATACTTGAGTGTTGTATATATTCATAAAAATCCCCAAATATTATTACAACTCACCAGATAAGGGTCTATACCTACTATATCAAGTACAATGAGCCTTTCCTCAGCCTACGTCCCCCAGAAACTGTGCAGTTATGGTTCAGAGTTCAGTGATTATTCTATATATTGAATATTCTATAAGATCTATTATCTATTGATATCAATCACATGTCTATCGCAATATATATAGTTAATAATTTATTGTCCTGCAAAACATGCATTCGTTAAAAGAAGAAAATATTAAAAAATTGTGCCTTCCCCCCACCCCAAAAGATTTTTGGCCCTGGGTACTGCCACTGTTTCAGACTCTGACCACGTTCAAGGCTGAGCAGACAGCAGCCTGTGGCGCTGACCTGAGCATTTCTGCAGGTGAGCAGGGTGTGGGCTAAAATAAACTCTGGGATGTCCCGGCTGATTCCACAGGGGGCATGCTCTGGCCTGCAGAGCAGCAGCAGCAGCAGCTTACCTTCTTGCTGGAAGAACTTTGGTGTGGACATCCCGTCTCCTGATTCCTACTGGGAGCGGACACGCTGTTCCCGAGGGAGGGGGAGCGCAGCCCTTCATCTCCCTCTCCGCCCTCCTCTTCTTCTTCCTCTCTCCCACTTTCCGCTGAATGTTCAAACTCATCGCTATCTTGGTCCATCTCCTCATCGTCCTCCTCTTCTTCCTCCTCCTCTTCCTCTCCCTCCTCCCTCCCATGCTCCTCCCCTCCCTCTGTCCTCCCCTCTGTGTCCTCCTCCTCTTGGTGACTGCAGCTGTTGTTGTTCTCCTCCTCCTCCTCCTCATCCTCGTCCTCCTCCAGGGGGCGCTGTCCTTGGAGCTGCCTCTGCTGGTCCGTCCCCCACTGCCACCGGCTTCCCTTGCCGACCCCGGTGACGTCGCTCAGCGGCCCTCCTCGGCCCTCCTCCCCCTCACCCTGAGGGCCATTGCTGGCTCCGGACTCGCCGGGCGCCCACGGCTGCTCCCGCTCACCATCGGCCTGCGACGCCTCCGGCTGATCGGGACCACAGAAGAAGGGAAAAAAACAGACAACATTCTCATAAGAAAGTGTTCGTCCTTATTTATGAAGTTGCGTCTGCCGAGGCCTCACCCTCTGCCGCAGCTCCTCTTCCTCCACCACTCGGTTAACATGCTCGTCCTCATCATCCTCGGCCGCCTGCTGTGGTGCCCGGGTGGTGGAGGAGGCGTTACCTCGCACGGCCTGACCCCCGAGGCCCCGACTGCGCCTGCTGCTGCTGCCCCCCGACAGCAGATCCTGGTTCATTTCCAAAAGCCAGCTTGCTACCTCCTGGACCTTCGCTAGGCTGTCTGAGGAGGGGAAGGGCTTGGCATTCTGTAGGAAACACACAGAAACACAGAGAGTGGGTTAACATTGGATAGATTCCATACAAACAGTTCAGAGAGAGAATGAGTGAGGATCAAAGGTCATTCCAAATTCTTCTCCCCGAGGCTGCTGCAATATTACAGATACTGAAATCCTGCATTTGAAACTTGAATTTCTTTAAAACACACGTCTGTGGAAGCCGGGCTTCAATTGGGGATGCAAGCAATTAACACATTTACAATTAACTGTCGATTAATGGTTTAATTAGTTCCATTTGATTGACCAATAACGTCTGCTTAGCCTTCGACTGTCTATTAGTGTTGTAGTTTGGCCTCCATCCAGCAGACGGCGCTACTTGTTGTCCTTAAGCGGCACAGCCAGCTGATACAGAAACAAAGATGGCGGCCATACCAGAACGAAAAAGGTAGAGGACGAAAAAGGGTAAAAAGAAACGGTGCAACCAGCGTTTGTTGTGGGAAGATAGGATAATATGACAGAAATGCGGAGGGGAAAAAATTTAACATCATGGGAAAAAAACATGTCAATAATCAAGGTTGACGTGAGTTAACTTCAGAGCTAAGTTTTAACATTCCATCTAACAGAATATTTTTGTGTTCAAGGGGAACAGATATTTTATTCTTTTCATCTTTTATTTTTCTACTCAGCAACCTAAGACGTTCCTGTTTTGTTATTTTATAACTATGACAGTTTATTATTGTGAAAAGCACAATTTCTGGTTCATTCAGTCAGTATCTAATACAGCATACACAAAGTAATGTTTTCTTTTTAATTCATCATATGAAAAATGTAGAAAATTTATGTTAAGGCAAAACAGTCGGACCTCAGAGAAAACTCCAAGTTTTTTAAAAAAAATGGCCGCTCATCAATAAATCGTTAATTTCTCAATAAGATCAGCCAACTTTAGTTTAACTCAATCATAACTTGCATCCTTAGCTTCAACAGACTGCTTATTTGTGATAGGAATCGAGTTATTTAGTTCCATTGTAATTGTTGTTAAAGTGTCTATGAGAGTCTAAATAAGTATGGAAACCTCTACCTAATCCAGACTGTGACAAATTAAGACTTAATGTTTACCCACAACCCACTTCACAAGAAAATGGATGAATATTGGAAGGATCCTGGCATCCTTTATCGTCTCCAGTTCACACTAAGAGCTTCGACCTTGAGGGGAGACTCCCAGGTAGCTTTGAAAGGCCTCTCCTCTCTGCCTGTCTGGCCAATAGACCCACTGCTGCTGCTGCTGCTGCTGCTGCTGTTTCTGCGTGGTGGGAAGCATTAGACCTAGCTCGGATTGCACTGCCCCGTCTCTCGGGACCGCCTAGAAAAGGAAGACTATGAATAGCTGAAATTTCTCTGCCTTTTACTGGAACAACCAGGATTCTGTAGCCGGTCCTTCGCACAGCTGGAACTGTGCTTCCTAGTTGCTGCTGCAGATGAACATGCTGTGAAACAGGCAAAACACAACTAAGGTCTGACATCGATCACTAAATAAAGCGCATTCCAGAGTTGGCCTTCAAATAACGCAGCAGATAGAAAAACGACACAAATTGTTCTTTTAGATTGAATCTTAAAGTGCTTTAGATTGTTTTAGTGTCGCAGACAGGCAGATTAAATACCCACTGCGCTTCTGTGAGGAGAGAAAACATCTGCTGGCAAACAGAAAGCAGCGTGAAGAGTGAAGAGCTGCTTTGATCCTAACAGAGAGATCAATGCTCTGCTACAGTCAGACAGAGCCTGGCTCATTGAAGGAATGGATATTTATCGTGTCGTTTGTCATTTATCGTGATTCATTTCTTACCATGATAAGGATTTCGCTGTATCACGATCATTTCTAAATTATGTTTTAAAAAAATTGTCTGTATTGTCAAGATTATATTTCTCTTTCTCCACTGTTTGTTAAATTAGAGTATCAATAAATACCAATACATTTGAAAATATTCTATCAATATGCATCTGATAGAATGTTCAATAATCTTTCTGAACTCCAATGCAGAACTGCACAGCATTCTGTATGTAGGGATGTAGGGAGAAAAAAGAAAGACTTTAGTCACTCAACCTTGGTGTCATGAACCAACTTAGTTGCCTAGCAACAGCCTGTTGAGTAACTTGCACAGCAGCAGTTTCAGGTTTTGCCACTGTGCCTCATAACTGCTTATACGTAAAAAACAAAGATGTGGATAGAAAACCGGATGAAACAGGAAATGTCACGCCGACAGTTTGGCAGGATTTCAGATATTTAAAACAAAAAAAACGAATAAATAATTATTGATATTGACTGATATATGGAATGCTTGTATCGCAATGTTTTTCAGCCACATCGCCCAGCCCTCGTGACTGCCATCCTAAATAAGAACATTACAAACGGGAATGTTTTTCTAGAGCAGTATTTGTATTTTGTGGGATTATGGTTGCTGTGCCATGCAGCCACAGCCAGACAGCTACCAAAAAAAAAGGTAATAAATAGTTCTTATTGTCACGTTTAATCATTATCACAATGCTATATAATCAAATATCGCCATACACTTGGAAGTCCATATCACTCAAAAAACTTCGATGTCCAATCTTCCCAGGAATTAGCCACTCCCACGTCAAATGCACAAAACACTGCATATGAATATTTTAGGAAAAATTATGACGCGTCCTACAATCTCACTTTAACATCAGACACTAACAGACCTTTTTCATTAATCAGAGGAATTAATTTTAAACCTTCTGGTTTAAAATTAACATATTTTAGAGTAAGGTGAGACTTCATATAAAAATTATTTTTGCCATAATCAGTCAACATTATGTTTCCAAACCTCTTAACAAAAGTCACAACCTGTCTGCAACTGTGCTTGTGTGACTTTGTTTGCTTGACTTCACATCAACTACAGTTTCAAAAGAAAACTGCAGCACAAAGAGTCTGCTTCAGCCTCAGACGAGCCGAGTCAAAAGGCGCTTTTTCAGAGTTTTAAAAGCCCTGGAGGTTTGAAATACAGCAGCACGTCATGGTAGGTGAAGAGAACAAAGTCTGCTAGGTTTCATCAACAGTCACAGAAACACAGACAGGACAAGCAGTCAGTAGCTGTGTTTCCAGTACTAATCTGTACAAAACTGTCGATATTCTGATAATGTCAATTTACAAAAAAAAAATAATAATTTCGCAGTTGTAATTGTGTTTACATTAAATAAAATCGGACGTATATGAGATATTTTCATATATCAGCCACAGTGCTCATAATTGCTGGAAGAAGTGTTACTGTCTGGATGCAGGCACTTTTTTCCTCTAATCTTAGTCCCATTTAATAATGATTGAACAAAGTATCTGGCAGAGAAATTCACAAACGACTTCTTGAACACAATATTTAGTGAGATGTTACATTTCACGTGCGAGGCATTCTGTCTCTGTGCATCTTGATTATACATCAGGCCGTCTAGATGGACTGACTGGCCCACATCTGATCTGCATGGTGAGTACAACTGATGGAGGGAGGTGGAGGCGTCATGTAAGGGTGAAGCAAGGAAAGCCTGGCTCCATCAGAGTGAATATCGCCATGGCAATTTTTAACAATAATATTGCAACTAAGTGGTTTCCTGATTTGGTGGAGTGCTACTTGTGACTGAACAGCTGACTCACTCATAACCTCGCCACGTTCAGACTGAAACCACGTCTCTGCACTGTAGGTGATATTAACATTCTGAAGTGGCGTTCACGGTCCCAACCTGAACCAGACAAAGAATCTGGAGTGAACTGAAGGTCAGGGCAGCTTCACAAACTTGGAACTAAAAGCAATAGATAAATTACCAAAAAATACTTGAGGAAATATGGACCAATGTCAACAACTCCTGGGTATCTGCAGGTTTCAGCAAGTCAAATTTAAGATTTTTAATGCCAGCCTGACTGAATTTGAAGACCAAAAACACTAGAACCATCCGTGATGGTTTGGGTGAACCTGCTGGCTCGTTTCTCAGCAACCAACGTCGTCCAGCCAGCTGCTCATACGTTTGCACTTACCCGCGATAAACACAAAAAGAGAGTGAGCTAGCCAGGGTATGTTAGCAGTTAGCTGCCCACATACCACACAAAAAGCAATCAAGATTTCAGTGTGATTCAAACTGTTGCCTGACAGAAAAGAAAAAAAGACATACAAGATTGAATAGTTCTGCCACGACAAAATTTCAGTGATGAGTGATCCAGTGATCTTTGGCCAACTTACATCTTTTAATATTAATTTCAGACATTGTAAGACTTTAATTTTAGATACATTAATTTAAGACTAGGGCTGCACAGTGGCGCAGTTGGTAGAGCTGTTGCCTTGCAGCAAGAAGGTTCTGGGTTCAATTCCCAGCCCAGGGTCTTTCTGCATGGAGTTTGCATGTTCTCCCTGTGCATGGTGGGTTCTCTCCGGGTTCTCCGGCTTCCTCCCACAGTCCAAAAACATGACTGTCAGGTTAATTGGCCTCTCCAAAT
>CAEGAE010094914.1:0-11694 GCA_903067095.1 Girardinus metallicus
ATATATAAAAAACTTTCTACTGCTTTGAAATCCCTGTTCTCTGTAGCCAGATATCATTTTTGTCCATCGTGAGGGTGTGTGTAGTGTTTAATGGACTAGATTGCTGTCAAACCCACTCTTTTGTTTTTATCCCATAAAAATGCTGTGGGGATTAGCTAATACGGAATATCAACAACAAAGTCTCCAATACTAACAGATTTTGATTAAGCCGTGTGAAGAAAAGCCTTGTTCTTCACTTCACCAGCTGTTTTCAAATGGATAAAATCCACAGTTCTCACACAGTTTTATAGATTTTATGTGAAAATTTGTGGCATTAGACAACATTGCAACAATACTGGCTGCACCAGTGGGCTGATGTGAGAGCATTAGAAAGTAAATGGGTACATCTGCCCCTAACAGAGATGAAACGCCTACTAGGTTAAAGGTCATCCCACCCAGTGTCCAGTCGGAGTGCCTTGGAGACTCATTTCCTGGGAGAGGTCACACAAACAGGCAGTTGTGTGTTCGCCAGTAAACGATTGGTTCAATAAATGGACGGGCTATCTTTGCTCTTCCGTCAAACAGCACAGTGCTTTCGACCCCCACCCTTTACTTTGTACACCACTGTTTTCAACTACAACTCTAATCCATATCTCATGGAAGACATTCTCATATGATACTGCAAGTTAGTGATAGGAGTGGGAGTACAGAAGACTGGTGAAGGACTTTATGGAGGGGTGCAGGAAGAATAGTGGACAGCACATACAAGTACCTGTGTGGACATCTGGGCAAAAGGTTGAACTGGTTAGCAAATATAGAAAAGATGCACAGGAAAGGGCAGAGCCACATGTGTTTTGAGAGGAGACTTGCCTTTCTTCATGTGAGCTCTAAGCTACTGTCCATGTTTCATCAGTCAATCATTTCAAGTGTACTTTTGCATGCAGTGGTATGTTGGAGGGGTGAGGAAAAGGGACACTCAGAGGCTGGTCCGTCTCATCAGGAGAGCTGGCTCTGTGGATGGAATGAGCCTGGAGTCTTTTGAGACGGTGGTGGAAAAGAGGAGTTGAAGGTAGTTCAGGAACTTACCACCCACCTCTTGAACACTTTTTTTCTCCCAGTAGAGGAGTTCTCTCAGATTTATGTCAGTAGGCTGTTCAACTAAGAGGTTCAGGAATGTATTTATGCCACTGGCCATTGGGCTCCACAATGCTCTCCTGGAGGAACAGTGGAAAATGGGAAAATTCACTTCTTGATTTTTTTCCCTATTGTCTTTGATGAGTTTTTATATGCTTATTGGCCACTTTATCATGTTTTAATGCTTTTATGGATAATTACGTATGTATGTGAGCAAAAGAGTACCTCATAATTTCCTCTAGATTATTAAAGTACCACAAACTGACAGAACCGACTACCTGAGAGGACTTGACTTACTGTTGGAGTGGCTAAAGCACACACACATACACACACCCCACAACATGCAAGCTGGAGAGATAGTTAGCTCAGCTGAAGAAGTGTGAGATTGGGGTCATTTTATGCAGACTCTGATGAACAGAGCTACAAATATGGATGTACATATTATGCAGATCTTGTGTCAAAGATCTGCATAATATGTACATCAACTGTAGGAAGAATTAAAACAAATAAAGGAACACATAAGAAGGAGTACTTGTTATGTGTCTTTCATTCCCTGCATAATTAAACAAGTCCATACATTTTTAAAATTTTGAAGTTTTTGCTTATGTTGCCATCCAACTGTGATGCAAATTTTGACAAAATGTTTAAAACTGGAAAGATTCTGAACAGGTAACCAACCTTTAAATGAAAGCCCTACCAGTCTTACAGAGATTCTGCTGACTTGTTTTTTGTTGCTGTCTTTTCTTCTATTATGCCTTGAAATCCACAAAGTAGAAACCACAATGAAAATGACAGATTGGAAGTGAAAAGGAAAGCTGTACCAGAAAGAGAACACACACATGGATGACTAACTGAATACCTAAGAAAAAAATAATGTTTTACCGCACTCAGTTTCCTTTATATATGCTAACAAATCAAAGCATTCGTTCGCTAATGGTTGGCATTCTGCCGCTGCACTCGTTTCCCTTACACAGCTCTACCAATGTCAGCCAGACCTTCCCTCAATCTAGATTTTGACCCCCTCCTGCTGGGTTGTAGCAGGAGTGAAAAACGTGAAAAACTGCTTTGAAACAACAAAATGCAGGATTGCTTTAATAGCTTCATTCATAAGGTTCTTGTCCTTTATATGGCTTTGACTGTGAGCTGAGTGGATACGAGGAGGGACAGCCGGCACAGTTAAAAAGATGTATAGAGAGGGTTATGGTGTGGCTAAGTCGCCCTTAAACAAAACTCATGCCAGAGCTGCCTGTTGAGACCCCAGTGATTTGTACCCAGACCCCCAGCCTGTCTCAGTTCATTTTCTTTTTCCTTTTGGAAACTGGAAACAAAATACACTTCTTTCAAGAACTTTTCCCTAACAGAAGCACTTCAGTGCCACCCAGTAATTCTTCAGACTGTTCAAATATCTCACTTGGAAATCCTTCATGTTTCATTATATTTCTTTTCCATTATTTGATCCAACACACAATGCAGCATTGAAATATTTCCCAGTTGAAGAAAGACTAAAATTTTGCATCCAGGTTTCCTTAATTGTTCCTCAGCTTTGCTTATATTTGTAGGCCTCTTTCGTACTATCAACAAAAGAGGCCTATGATTCTGTTTTTATGAGACTCTCTGAAAATGAAATGATATTCAACCCTAAATCTTATGAATTGCTGCACGTAATATTTGTTATATTCTTTCTTACTCACCACCACATACAATAGCAGACAGTTTTGCATCCGAAGACCACATAAAACATCACAACTTTCTTCAGTCACCCAGCAACCAGCGCACCAGCACAAAGCACATAGGAGCTGTGGTGCCAGGAATGTAACAATAATTTTGTTGATGTTGCAACTTTGGGCTATATGGAGCAACCAATCTAGCCTCAAATTCTCTGATCAACATTTCATGCTGTGTCATGCTTATTCTCCTTTTCCCACTTCCAAGTGTCCCCAGGTTACATCACTAAAACCGTTTTATAAATATTTTATGCATGATTAAAAAAAAAAAAAAACTCTCACATCCTTTTGAGTATTATAGGAAACCCATTGTATGCTTGATGAGACAGGAAGACCTTGTCTATTCCTGCAAAGGTCTTCCATAATCTGTCCACTTTTGAACTTTGGGATGTGGTTTTGGTATGATTTAGTTTTAATGAAAAATTTCTACATGAATATAAAATTACCTGTTGTTACAATGTACTCCCTCTATCATATAAAAATATGGCGCCATGAAAAAAAAACTTTTTCTACTTCATAATGTGATACATCGCCCATTCAACTGAAGCGAGAAAAAAAAAATAATGCTACAATTATTTTATATAAATGCTTTTGTTGATGCGTCTGTCAGTTTAGGATATTTGCTCTCTTTGCCAACGTTAATTAAGTCAGTCAGATTCTGAGGTGATCTCTGCTGTACACTTCTCTTCAGATTACAACACAGATTTTCCTTCAAAAAATGTAAGAAAAAGACAAAACAAAAAAAGTCAACCTATAATTTCATTCTTAGCTGTCCACTCTTGTAGTATATTGAGGTACTGTTCCTCAATAAAGAACCTGCACTGTGAAAAGTGTATAAATAAAAGAGGCTGATTTAATCAAAACGGAAGCAAATCTTTGACCTTTTAGTGTAAAAATGTGCTAAAAGCCCTACGCTTCGCCCCAAAGACTATGATGGACATTTTTGTGTAAATTTTAGTGTTTTTATCTTCTCTATTGAAATTAACATTTAAAGCTCATTTGGATAATGTGATGTAGTGCAGCGCAGCATACATTCACCTAAACATGATTTGTTTAGGTCATAGGCTTCTTCAAAAGCCCTGATGTTTGTTGCTCCATGTGTGTGCAAAGTTGTTTGATTATATCCATCCAGACAAAGAACAGATGCACAATGTTCCTTCGCTCCTCCACTTACCTCTCCTCTGTGGCCCACGTAGATAAAGGCACACATGGGCTGGAATGCACCGGTACCACAGGCCAACAGGTGAGTGCGATTGTACGGCTGCAGGAGGCGAACAAAGTTGGCACACTCCGTCTGCAAAACAAATCCATGCAGACTAATTAAAGCTCTTTTTTTACATCTCTGACATGAGTATGTCATTAAAGCGTCTGCGCGCAGAAAGCCCATAAGTGCTCACAACATATAAAAAAGGAGGCTAAATGTTTATGGTATGTCAACAGGAAATTTCTGCCCAAAAGTATGATGAAAGAGTGCTTTGTTGTGCACACAAACACATCTGGGCGAATAAAGGGAGAACCAGACAATAAATCAAATCATAGTAACTGTCATCAAAATGCAGATAAGGTGATTTTCATGGTCTAAATGATTTTTTTATTTAATGAGGCTTATTGATCGCATATGTTTGCAGTGAAGGCCAAGAAGAATGTCATCTGATAAAATCTAAAAGTTTTCCCAACTACTCATATTTTGGACGGCAGCCATGACTGGCAAAGAAGCTATGAAAATATCAAAAGAACTTCAGAAATAGAATGGATGCCTGTATGCATGCGTAAATATGTCCATACTTTTCTCATAAAATATGACTGATAAAAACAATCAGTCCAGCCTGCAGAATATTTTAGTTTCCTGTAAAGGTTTTTGGATAAACAAAAATGCCACATTAAACATAGAAAATGACAGGAGGCTCAATCACAAAAGATTCAAAAGTTAATATTTTACTGAAACACCTAAAAAAGGTGATGGACAAAAGCTCAGATAAAAAAAAAAAAAATCTGTGACACAGAAGAACAGAACCAAAAGACTTTATGTCTAAGGATATAAGTATCATGATATTTCTACAAGGATTCAGATGAATATGGATGTATGGAGGAGCAATGAAAACAGCAGCTGACCAAAGATTGTTTTCTACCGAGAAGAAATTGAATTGCCATTTGTCATTTCTTGAAGTTAAGCAGATTAAACTCAATTAAGCACAACTGCTCAAGTATCCGCTTCATGTGTGTGTTCCAAAACATTCATGATCAAAATAAACTTAAACAGTAAACACAATGAACTTGTCTACTCCATACTAAAAATAATTCAGTGTTAGTAAAAACAGATTTATTTTCATGTTAAAAAGTTCACTATGAAACATAACTGGTTACAATTACAGTTTATTCAATTTTTTATGTAATTATGTATAAAAGTACTATAATTACATTTAGCTTTTTTTACTTTTTCTTTGGCTAAAAAGTGATCAATTTTGACTGTGACTTTCAACTAATTTTAAATATTTTGGTGATAAAATATTTATTGCTACCAACAAAACAGAAAGGAGAGACAGAGTAAAACATTCTAGGTAAATGTAACGTCAGATGAATTTATATATGCAAAGAAAAAGTATTATTGGCAAATATCAAGGACTATACCTAAGAATATTGGTGTTTTTCTGTACTTTTTTTTAATCTATGTGCTCCTAAAGTCATTGTTAGAAAGCTCTTGTTTATCTTTTCCTTCAGTGCTTTAGCAACACTGTCTTCATGACGTAATTCATGTTGCTTTGATTTGAGAAACAACTTTCATCAATCAAGTGACATGTACTTCAGACATCACAGGACAAAATCTGCATAATTTGCTCATATCTGAATACATATCACATAGAAGCCTAACATTTCAGTGACTTCTCTGAGAAGTAAACCACTAACATCACCTTTCCACTGTCAAAATACACATTGGCCAATCACAGACAACCTCAACATGTGCAGACAAAGAATACAAAGGAGACATTTGAGGTTTGACTTGCTTATTTGGAAATCTTCAGGAACATTTCTCTAGTACATGTGGAAATTAATGCTTACAGTTAGTAATGCAACCACGAATTTAAAAGTGCACAATAAGCAGTTTATCTTAGGTTGAGTGTTGTTTTTAGTGTCAAAAAAGCTTTGGCACTGATAGTCTGCCAACCAAAAAAGAAAACATTGGATTTCACTTTGTGTTTTGCAACAGGATGCACAATATCCCACTGAGCTGAGTGGACCCAACATGCGTAAATCTGCCTCAGCAAGAAAGTTGTCTTAGAAATCCTAGGTGCCTTGGAGACCAAAAAGTGGAATGAAATGTTGAAAAGCTGAAATATGTCTCCAGCCTTCCACTCAGGGATTTGGGGTATTACAATTCTGTGTGGTCTTTCAGAGAAGAAGTGGCAGCAGAGGAAGGGTGGTTCAGCAAAAAATGAAGTGGTTTGATTTCTGACACACTTAGCTCTCAACTCTTCTGGCCAGAATTGAAAATTACAGCATAAATATCTGGTGAAGACAAAGGACAGCAATGTTCCTTGTATCAAGCTCTGATTATTAGGAAAGATTTGGGTGACCTCAAATGTTCCTGCACAGAAATACAGGCTACATTTTTTTATGTTGCCCACAAAAACCACATTGGCATGAATAATAGTTCTGACAAGAACAATTTTGTAACCAAAACATTGTTTTATTCCTTTTTTGCCATTTCAATCATTAATATAAATAAATATGAGTAATATCATATTGTCAAGTAGGTTTCCCCGGGCATTTGCAATTTACAGCATGAAAATGCGATAAAAGTTCAGTTACATGTGAACACAGTAAAAGTTCATCCCCTGATGTCTAAAAACAGTAAAACAATTGCTGTACTTTTTTTATTTTAACTGTAATTTCATCTTACTCTGTTGAAGTGTAGATTCATATGAGTTCACAGTGCTGTGTAGAGATCCAGATATAAAACTGCAGTGAAGCCATAGCGAGCTTAATTGTTTTGTATAGCATAGAGCGGCAAAGAGCCAGTGTGTAGTGAAGTTATATGGCAACTTCATTGCTGACGAAACCGAACTGTCTGGCCACATTCAATCATTGTGTGGAAGTTTGACTAACTAATCCAGTGACCTTGCAAACAGTGTTACAGTACTAACGTTAAAGAAGAAAAAAAAAAACAAAGACTAAACCAAGATTCACTTTGCATACATGACAACAATTAGGGTGCATGTCTTTAAAGACTTTGTGGTAACTATAAAAAAGGGCAGAGGTTGTTCCCTGCTGAACTCTAGCTCAATAGACACTATGTTAACTTTTTTTTTTTTTTTTTTTTTTTTGCAAACCTCCAAAGAAAGAACAGAGTGCTTTAGAAAATATACCAAGCAACCACCGAACCTGTGTAGGCGGTTAACTGGGCTGAAATCTGCGTCTTTTGTCACATTTCATCCCATCATTTACTAATTTTTAGAACATTTCAGCATATTAATGTAAAACCAAGAACTATTTTAATCATTTAGTTTAATTCAGTTTACCTGTACAATATCAACAATTCCCACAAAAGTAATTTGAAGCCAAATGAGTTTAAGTTCAACACTTATCATCCAATCATATAATTAAATTCAGATCCAATTAAAAACTGTTCAATTCAGTCCTAGTTGTAACACAATATAGACTAATTCATTTGATCAATTAATGCTAATTAGTGGGAGGTTTTCTATCTACAGAAGCACATCTCTCATTCTGAGCAACCTTATGTACTTTTTAATTGGCAAAACAGTTTTGCAAGCAACAATGCTGTACTCATTTTGAAAATGTCAATGCAACAGGGAGAATGCTGAAATGTTTTAAACAGCCCTGCAAGTTAAAACTGTTCCTTTTTCGTCATTAATGAAATCCTTAGTCCCAGAGGTTCTGGCTACCTGACAAACATGTATGAATAGTAAACAAGTCAGTGAGAGGCAATTTTGGACATACAGAGTGGTTTGGAGTGTAAACAACATGGAATAGAAAATAAGATTGATTCTGTAATGCTAACAAGAAGCATAACAACAAATACATAAAAGTTATGCATGTGTGAGTACGACCTGGACAGCAAAATAGCTGGATGAACTAGACCATCCAGTTGTTTGGTTTCTGCAGCTATTTAAGTCTGAAATGATGCATTTCCAGAGAGGGTTGGAGTCATGGCAGGAAAGTCTTTCAACATAGAATAAGATAACTTTTTCCAACAGTCATAACTACTCCTATTATGTTACCAAACAAATAGTAATTTTAGTAAAGAAAAACTCAATTGAGCAGCCTAAAGAGTTTTATTTACCATTTGCAATAATTTCTACAATCTTGTTTTCTAGTAACTCTGAGGACAAAAACAAAGTGAAAAGCTTCTGCAAAGACCACAGACCAGTTTTTTCAGCATTGGTTTGTAAACAAACAGACTTTAGAATTTGTGCGACTGACATTCAACACACTTTATTTGTACATATCTAAATGTACTATATAAAACTACCTTGAGGACATTTCTTTAAAGTCATTTCCATGGTCCACCTTTCCTTATGAAAGGTCTTGTGGTAAGAATTTGACTCGTACAGCAGTAAGAACCTCACACACAACTTCAGCACATACAATTTGGAACATGGGTAACCAGTGGGCTTTGCTAATGGTTTCACTCAATAACCAGGATAACTACTGCTGGCAACACAAGTCAACAATTATGTATTTTTCTGCATTTTTGGATCTGATGAAATATTGCACTGAATTGACCAGCTGTGTACAACTGATTCTTTGAGATGCAAACAAACACATATACAAATGAACAGTTTATTAATACAGCCGTCACCAGATCCTAACATTCATATTTCTGGATTGTGGGAACAAGCTGGAGTAGCTGGAGAGAGAACACATGCATGCATGTGGAAAGCATGCAAAATCCACGTAGAACGCAAAATTCTTGTTATAATGATGAGTATTTCTTATCATAATAATCCCCCCCACAAATAACATGAATATGAATATTATAACTCTAACTCCGATGACTCAAAAGACATTTTTCTACCACACATCACCCAAAGAGGGATCACAATGTTGCAGCTCTTCTGTGATGACGTTTTACCATAGAAATGATTGGATTACAGACAACAATAGTGTTTTCACTAAAAAATTTAATTATTTATAAACAATAACAGATTTTCTCTAGTTTTTTTGTTGTTTTTTTTTTTAATTAAATGTCATGGCTTATAAACATTGCAATATAAAATCTTGGGTAGGTACTACACTGCATTACGTGTCTAATTATCTCTGCTAGGGAAAGGAATATGTGCCCAACTCATTTTCAGTCAGCTTCCAAGAGTAACACGCAAATCAATAAAATGGAAAGAAATGAAACAGTGAGAACAAGGCAGAACAAGTTTAGCTGAAGTCACCAAATGCCTTCCCTCTGCCTGGTATTTATTTGTCCCAGCAGCGATTAATGATTGTGGCAGCTGTGAGGTTTTGACTTGGATGCCAACGCCACGCCCATGCTTTTTCTGCTGCTGACTTTTTTATGTACATAATGCATGGACATGTTCTAAATATTTTAAATATATGTATAAACTTACTATTAGCACTCAAACCAACGTTTTGTATAGTCTTAGTGCCATTTAAGACTCCAAATATCTCTTTCACATCACAAAACACAAACATAAAACAGAACTAGGTGAAAACCTTTCACCTTTCAACCTTCCTTCTATCTGCCTTAGACGTGCACAGCCAACAGACGGGCCATAACACATGTAGACCAGCGTGAATCTGTCAGTGTCTGGTGTCTGAAACCCTTTCACTCAGTTTAAAACCAAACAACTGACAAAAAACAGCATTTGTGAAGGAATGCAGAAAGACATCGACATGCATAGCCTTTTGACTTCTCTGATAAAGTGTTGCACCTCCTCTGCACACATTTGCATCTTCCCCTGCATGAGTCCTGTGAACAGCATATGAGAAACGCACAATAAAACTGCTATAAGACACCCTAGACACCTGCCACTTCAAACAAAGCTTATAACTTATATGTGAAAGCACAGAGGACACACAAAGTCTGACTTGTTCCAGATGCGATGCCCGTCACACTTCTTGTTTGAGAGCAAGAAGTTGCAAAGATTTCATAATTTTCATAACTCATTCAGCATGCATTCACTGTGTGACTAAAAAAATAAAAATAAATAAATAGTTGTAGGAATTTTATTTTTCCAAAACATTCTAAAACTTACTCTGGATTTTATTTGCACCAATGTTTTTTTGGGACATGAAAAGATGTGGGAAAGGTCCAGGTGTTTTAAAACTTTTACAAGCTGCAATTTTTAAAAGAGGTTGAAAAGAGAAGGAGTGCTCACCTGTTCCTTCCCTGTCTGAATGCAGTCTTCTCTGTTTCCAGGTAATGGGTTCCAGTAGATCTGTGAAGGAAGACAAACCAAAGGGGCATTTAGGATGGAAGTAAAAAATAGCTTCATAACAGCGAAATTATTGAAACGGCCATTTTATTGACAATTTAGCAAAATGTAACTGCTTTGGGGAAGCAATTACTAATTGATGGGCAAGCAATCAATTATCATGAATTGACTGCTTTGCTGCAACTTTCTGGTAAGCAAAACAAACACATACTCAGCTTTAGTATCATTAAATGGAAATTATTATCCAGAAAGATTAAACTTCAGATGAATCAAAAGCAATTTACTAAGTATATGACATACATAAGATTTTTAATGAGCAAAGGGGGAACTTCACGTTAGACAAGCCAAAGCTTTATAGTACATACTGAGGTAATATTTGAAAATGGTACATTAAATTTGCAGGCTTGAAACTGATGTAATTTCAGATGAAGCAATAAAGTTTTTTATGGGTCTTATTAAATTCTGTTCGGTTTTCGCACCCATCTTTAGTAATACGGGGTTCTTTTTAAACAAACTTTAAACCTGTATTATGATCTCATGTCCATGATTTTTTTTTTCTGTTGACAAATGCTGTTTCTCTCTGGTATGTATTGAATTTCTCTTTCTTTGTTCAAGAGAAACTGTGCAACAAGAATCAAAACTATTCTCAAAATACACTAAATATGACAAGTCTGTTTAAAAAAAACATGCAGATATGAAGTAGGATTTTTTATTTTTTTTCATCTAGATTTCCACTGTAAGGTCCAAGAGGAGTGAATGAGAAAATCTGTTGGATTCTCTGTGACGTGTGTGAAATGAAAACTGTACCCAAGACACTGAGACTATTCTTTCCACTGCTGAACAGAGACGTCCAGGCCTGCCTCTGTCGGGGTTCAGTGACGTGGGGTAAAACTGTTGTTTTATACCGACTTCTAAAGACAATAAGCATTTGTCTGGTCCAGTAGGAAACTGCCTTTGTTTTGGCTAGTCGAGATAAAAGTAACCAGTGAGGGGAAAAAACAAATGATCCAGACTTGCATTAGGTTGGCTCACTGACTCCAGAATATGCATGGAGAACATGTGCATGTGTTTAGGGCTCCTGCCGTAGCTATAGGGACAGAGTGAGAATGAATCAGAAGCAGTAAAGTGCCTTGTTGGCTTCAAAGCTGAACCACATTCTCTTCTTGTACCAATTACACATGGATTTCATGTCAGCAGTAAAACTGTAAGGCACACTGTATATCCTCTGACATAAACTTCAAAATCACCAAAATCCTCCCAGTGGACTTGGTGTAAACCAGAATAACTAAAAGAATCCACCCAAAATTGTATAAATCATTTATACTTTATGTTTCTTTTGTGTTAATAATGGTAAATGGACTGAACTTATATAGCGCTTTTTCCGATCATTTCTGACCACTCAAAGCGCTTTACACTATAGTCATTCACCCATTCGCTCACACATTCAT
>CAEGAE010094926.1:0-47288 GCA_903067095.1 Girardinus metallicus
GGACCGGAGGAGAAACATTTTTCTTAGAGTACTTGAAATACAGCCAATAAAACAGGAAGTACCCCAGCCCTATCAGATGCAGCTTCCGGTTGTCGTGAAAAAGGTCTGTTAAAACAGAGGGCTGAGCAGAATGTCAGAACTACAAACATGGCCGAACACTCAGTCACTACAGAGGAAGGCTGAGTTGGCAGTTAAAAACTACAATGATGGTGGAACTCTGAGGTACTGCAGAAGAAGCCTGAGCAGAATGTTAGAACTACAGACATGGCAGAATGTTTTGGGCATTATATGACTGATTTAACCCAACCACTGTTACACATGGCATTAGTTTGGCCCTTTGAAATGAAGCTTACTGAAAATTTCAAAATAAAAGCCTTCACATTTCTTTACATCAGCTAATTGCTCTTTTCGTCTTTATGTGACTGGTTTAACCCAACCACTGTTACACATGGAATTAGTGTGGCCATTTAAAATGAATCTCACTGAAAATTTCAAAATAAAAGCCTTGACCACTTTTACATCATGTAATTGCTCTTCTGGCCATTATGTAACTGGTTTAACCAAACCACTGTTACACATGGGATTAGTGTGGCCATTTCAAATGAATCTCACTGAAAATTTCAAAATAAAAGCCTCAATATTCCTCTCAGGTTACTGCTCCGCCATAGGCGGTGCAATAATATTAGCTTGTATTAGCTTTACTTCACAGGTTAGTGCGCTGCCTTGCAAAGCAAGGCAGGGCATTAGCATTAGCCTTTTACCTAAAATAAGCTTTTAGCTATTTTTCTTACTTATTAGCTAGTTTAGTGAACTGAATGGAGGAAGTGAATCTAAGACAACATGCTAGTGATACCCCATGTGCTACTCACAACATTCATGCTAACATTTGCATTTCAGCGAACTTTAGCTTATGCATTAATTTTAACATACTGAATTTTGCAAGTCCGTGTTAGTCAACATTCTTGTGATTTTCCACATGCTACTCTGTTATTCTTTCAGCTGAGCTTAGCATTGATGCTACTTTTTAGCATTAGAACACTGGGTCCAAACTGACGGGCACACTTTGGCAGGCCCCGGTCAAATTTCTTCAGGAATTTTCTAGTTTCTCTCTGCTACTCTTCAGCTGGTTAAGCCTCCACGTAGCCACTCATGAATGGTGAAGCCAGTCAGCATGGCCATTGTTGGCGTTGGTTGTGCTGGAACAGTAAGTTGTTTCTCCGCTATTAGCATACTGAGCAGCGTGCACACAAGGATGATTGACAACGCTGAAATATCCTCCTGGCTCTGATTGGTTGTTTTTGACTGGGAGTGGTGCGTTTCTTCAGATGGCCATATTAGCACTGGGAGGAGAACAAGGTTTGTGTCATTACTGACACCTAGCAATAGAAATCATTTTGGTAATTCTGACCAAAAACAAGGAGAGGTTTGGTCTGATTTAGCTTCAGACAGTGACCAAAAAAAAAAAATGTTATGCATATTTTTATTTGTAGTATGTACATTTCTGGTTTCTACTGCATCTCTGCACTGATTCTCTCTGCTTCCAGGCTTAAATGGACACATGGTCCAGTCCACATATGTCCAGGATCTTGGACTCCACGCGGAGTATTAATGATAAGCTGGAGGAGGCGGTGGGGCAGGGCGGGATGCTCGGCAGAGAGGTGGTGACCCTTGGTTGCGGTGAGCGGGATTTATACATAAACACACACACGCACACACCCTTCAGCCAGGTTCTTCCGGGGCTTTGCTGGACGTCGGGGTGCAGATGGGCGAAGACGTGGTCGGTGCTCAAGCAGCTGCGGACGTCTGCCCTCTTCACCGCCTTACACCTGTTACGCATCATGTTCGCTACAGCACCCACAGGACTGCAGGAGAGCCCTGCAGAGAGTTGGCAACACACTCTGTGGAAAAAAAACAAACAAAAAAAAAGGTTCACACGTCCGCTCTTAAAGCAAATGACCGGCAATGATCTGTCATTATTACAAAAGTTGGTTCGTCTTAAATTAAAAATGCATTGTTGTGCCTGTAAATACATTCTCAGCATGTCTGCAAAGGGACTAATGATCACTGGATTATTATCAGAGCATTAATTAAAAACCCAACACGATCATAATTTATTCATTAAACTATTCATATGGAAATCTTTAATCTCTGTGTGAATTCACAACTGATTTATTCACATTTCCATGTTATTGTAGTTCCCTTTAATCAGACGTGTTTTGGAGTGTTTTAAACCTAATTATGAAAGAGAAGCTGAAATTAAAGTCATGTTAGATAATAAATAAAAAGAAATTCTCACTTGTATGCAGATGCTTCTCGGTAGTAATAGGTTATATTCATCAGGCTCAAAGCTAGAGGAGGAAACCAATACGGCTGTCGCCACGTACACACAAAGGCCGCAGAAAGCAGCGAGAGCTGTTTTCTTTTCCCTTTTTTTTCTAAGAGTAATGAGATTATATTGATCTTTTCCCTCCGTGTTTTGGTGCTATACATTACATTATGAATGAGTTTGTAGGCTGAACTGATAGATTTGGTATTCCCAAGCTTGGATTTGCAGGTGCTGGAGTCTGCACCTCAAAATCACTTCAATTAATCTGCTGCAAACCCAAACATCCACAACATGTCAGCAAATTCAAGAGCTGTCGTCTCAGGAAAGGAAGATCTGAGAAACTGAACTGAAATCTTTTGTGAAAGGCTCACAGACTTCTTTGTACCCCTCTATGTTTGAAATCTTCATTTATTTGCCACCGTACATCATGTTCACTAAAGGGAATAAATAATGGATGTAGAAAGGCGTAATTATGTATCTTCCTAACAGTAAATTTACATTTTCAAAAACTAATTTGAAGAAACATGAAGCTTAGTGCGTTTTTCATTTTAGGCAGTTGGTATTTCTGAGGTCAACGCTCAGGGATCTCTCACCACCCAGGCCTCCAAATGAAACATGGCTGTCTGACGTGTAAAAGCTATTCATAGCTGCCGTGATAAATTATTACCAATCCTTTCTGATGATATGTATCTCAATAAATTAGTCATGCACAGTAATTTTCTGTTTGTTGGAAAGCAGAAAATGACTGTATGACTGCATTAAATGCAGATCAGTAGATAATCAGCTGGTTTTCTGGCTTTCAGCTGGAATACGACTGAAATTATGACTTTGTTTCCAGATCTAAATGTTTTAAACTGTGAGCCACAGTTAATTCCCTAACTGTGAATTAGGACATAGCCTAATTCATAACCAATAGTTAAAATATATAAATGTTGCCTATTAAAAGCTGTAAGGTATCTGCTAGCAGCTTTTTAGCAGCAAGTTTCTAGTAAGAAGCAGGCTGAACGAATCTTGTGTTTTTTTTTCCTTATCTTACTTTAATTGTTCCCTCTTTGAGGACACAGTAAGATATCTGTTACTGAACTTCTAAATTAGGTAAAATAATAAAATTAAAATAAAAACATTTATCCCACCCTGATTGTGTCCTGGATCTCCAAGATATGGATACATTCATGATCCTGGCACACTGCTGGAATGTTGCCATGAACTCCACTTCTGATTGGCTGATCAGCATCTGACAAGTGACCAGCTCCATGTGTGGCGCTGAGCTTATAGATTCAGACATAGAGACAAACATAAGAAACAAAGAAGCTTCGTCCATTCAAGTAAGAACAAACCTTATCACCTTTCTCTCTGACGATTAGGGCTGCAACGAGCAATTATTATATTAATCTATTCTGGCGATTAATTGGATTTTAAAAAATGGCGCTTTCTGTCACTTAGGCCTTTATTGTACAATATTAGAAATACATTAAAAGATGCAAATAAACAAATAATTAAATTCCTATTAGCTTTCCTTTAGTAAATGTGAACCAGGTGAAGATAAAACTAGACCACTTGAGGAGTTTTTGGCCACAACATATTTACAGACGAAAGTGTTTTTAACTTAAATGCAAAATGTATATATGTTTTACAATTTTGGCATAATACTGAGCAAATAGACTTTGTTTAGCATTATACAGACTCTCTTCTGAGTCTGTATACTAAAGTTTCAAATTAATTGATTATTAAATTAGTTGACAAGTGTTTTAATGGGGTTAGTCACGATTAACCCCATTAGTCGTGATTAATACATGTTTCTGGGATTTTTTTCAGCATCAGCTTTGTTATATGTGCACAATTTTTTGCTCAAAGTTTTATTATGGATTTCCTCTTTATATCTAGTTCAATGCCAAAGGGGGAAAACCATCATAAACAAACTCCAAACCGAGCCAGAACCAGCAGCCTTACACCTATTGGCTGAGACTAGAGTGTTGTGCTGAGATGACCCTGCAATCTGACTTAAAGAAAAGTACTGTGGGATCCACATGAACCGAAGTCTAAGTCTGTTCCCGTGTGACAAAAATCAAGATTTTTGTCCCACAAACCCAGCCTTCTGTTAGCTGTTCCCATACAAAATAATACTGGGATTTAGAGCTGGCATTAAAATTTAATCAGTTTAAATAACATTTCTAACATTTATTTCTTACTCCTTTTATCTCTTGTAGAAGCGGTGTGAAAAATTGGTTTCATCTTTTTTTATTTTATTTTATTTTATTTACTTTTTACATCAATAATTAGTAAATAGACCTAATTGCTCACTG
Source organism: Girardinus metallicus (assembly GCA_903067095.1). Lineage (NCBI taxonomy): Eukaryota > Metazoa > Chordata > Actinopteri > Cyprinodontiformes > Poeciliidae > Girardinus > Girardinus metallicus. Next base: position 4,630 of record CAEGAE010094926.1, read on the forward strand.
GGGAGGGAGGAATTAATCCGATCATTCTTTTGGTACATAAAACAAGCCATATTGTGATATTATGTAAGCAGATTAAAATAGTTTATGAATTTAGCATATTGTGTATAATCTGCTGCCCTGGCCACACAAATGTAGTGATATGTCTTTAACTGTATCGCATGAAGTCTTTCTATCCTCTGTCAATAGTAAATGAATGAATTTTGACTGAATCACTGATACTGTCTTAATAGGAATAACAATAACAGAGGATATTGGTTTTTAATGATCCTTCTTGTCTGTTTCTATTAGCATTCCCAAACAATGCCAATAGAGCATTGTTTGTGATAATTAGATACAAGAATAGCAACTGAGTGTATAAAATTGTCGTCTCATTTTGGGATTGATGAAGGCAGTGCTTCTTAATCTGGGTCAGATTCTGGCTTTAAGATCAGAGTGTCGCGCTGTGAAAATGCCAGAAATCTCACATGCTGTTTTTGACTCGTGTTAGTTTACATTCATAGGACGGCCGTCGTGATTAATCCAAGGTTCATGTGGCAGTGCTACATGGAGCCAACGGAGACTGATGACGATGACTCTGAGATGCCGCACAAATGAGTCAGATTATTAAAAGTTCATGACAAACGGCGAATTTACATTTTTCTTTGAATGAATTGCTCCCGATTAACTCTGAATCAGCCTTTAAGCGGCACAAAAGTGATTAGCTCCTCATTAAATTACTAATTACCAAAACGGAAACATTTTGTTTCCCCTCAAGCAAATGGCCCTAAATGTGCACAAGACTTACAGATAAGCTAAATAACAAACGTTGGCTTTACAGTGGGCATGTTTCCAATTTGCATTTGCTTTGACTTTATTGTGGCCATAAGATCGAGGCAAAACAACAATATGAATATGAAATATGCACACTGCTCTGACTCGCTCCTGTTCTTAAGTGAAAGCGCTTCTCCGACTGAGCTGCTTGTGCAGTGCTTTTCTACTTCTGAGTCTTAAGTTTTGCCGTGAACATTCAGCAGGTTTGGGTTCAGTTGGGTGAAAGTTTGTCAACTGTGTTCGCAAAGTTTCCTTTCAAAACTCATTATGTTGGTGCCCTTTGATTTTTTTCCCCCACCTACACAGGTACAAACCAAAGGTTGCAGCAATTCTCGGAGGACTGGAGCAGTTCTGCTCCTTGGTCAGAGGGTAGCTAATTCATCTTAAAGGTTCAACTCCCGAAAACTCAGAATTGAGCTGTTTTACTGCTGATCTGATGCACTTTATCAGTTTGTGAAAAGGGCTTTATCTTCGTAAAAGTTTTACAACATAACAGTTTCAAAACCATTGTCATTTACAAAGTCATTTTAATAGGTTATCGGTAAAAAGAGCTGTAGAAATCAGCAGTGTTGCGCAAAGAATCGTCACAACTTTTATTGTTGGTATTTTATGTGTAATAATCAACAGATTTCATATTCTAGTGTCAGGAGGAATCGTTTCATCTTATAGTTTCAAATAAAAGCAGTTAAATCATGGTTTGCATTTTAGTTTTAAACTTTAATTTTCACCGGAGGTTGTCATACTATAACAATTTCATGGCAGCATAAGACTTCTGTGAAATATTAAGCCTTAATATTACACAGAAGTTAGTTTTTACTAAAAGACAAATACACCCCCAAAATGTCCATAAATCTTTTCTTTTTAAATAAATGAATTCAGGAAACAATAACAAATAATTTTAAACGGCTTCATTTTTACTGTTTTTGTCACCTTCATTACTTATTTCCATATTCTTTAGCAGATTAATGCAACCCAGGGTTAGAAATGAGTCTCATGCATAAATGTGACATTTGTCTTGACACTTAACGAAACGACAAACTGTCAGTAGGTCGTGGCATTTCCAACTCTCTCTCATTGGGGTGCAGCACATCGGTGTAAACATTAGCTGGGAAGGTAAACTAAAAGGCGAAGGCCAAAGACGGGCCAGGTCGCAGGAAGGAAAAAGGGTCACAACTTTATTCAGAGGTTTCTATCCCGCAGACATATGATGAGAAAACATCATTTCTGTTCAATATGGCAGCAGAAAGAAACTGCAAAGGCAAGGAGGACCAAAATCGATGAAATGTCTGCCTTTACAAAGCTCAGCTCTTCCCTTCTGTCGTCATTCCCGCAGCTCTATTCACCGAGAAAGAACTTAGTTTCTATGGTTCATAAGTTAGAGCCTCGAACCAACACAGATGACCGTGTGTGAACTTCTCTGCTGTAATTTTCTGAACATCAATAACTGTGTTTCCATTTATCTACACAGACGGCACAACAAGCACATGGCTGCAGAGATTGTTGGGGTTTTTTCTCTTCACAGAAAGCTGGAAAGAAGATCGACTCAAGCTAAAGAAGAGGGTTTTTGTAAGTTTTCCTATTTACAAATACCATTGATTTTATGACAGAAAGTAGAGAAAATTGGGCGTGTTGACATTTAGGGGGTAGAGGTGTTCCAAATCCATGTAAGCTTTTTTTTTTTTTTTTGAGAAGAGCATTTTATGCTTTGAAATTATGAGATAGTTGAAAATTATTCTGGTCACTGAAAGCAGAAAATCGTGGTACGCAGTTTGGACTATCAACTGGTCCAAACAGGCCTGACTTGATCTTATGGGAATAGAAAACTTTTTAATATATATATTATTTTGTATTAAACAAAAACAAGACATAAATGACTTAAAACAGTGTTTGAGGGATCACTATTTTTAAAGTAACTCTGTTTTAAAACAAACATTGGCAATAATCAGCCTTCTGTTTATCCAATTGGGAACAAATCAACTGGCTAAATTAATGAACAAAAAAACCTAACTAACTAATAATTATAATACACTTTATTTCTAAAGTGATTTCATCCAGAGGGGGTAGGTTAGTTTGGGTTGTTTTAACTTCTTATTCAACTAGAAAATGCATTTTCATAAATAAAATACGCTTAATTCTGGTTGAAAAGCCATCAAATCACTTTATTTTCCACAGATAACTAAAAGTAGATGTTGACATAAGAACTTTTCTTCATAAAGACATTAATATGAATGTCAGAATTTTTTTCCCATCACTTTGTACAGTATTTGTTTATGGTCAATAAGTTCTTAATAAGCACAGTACAAATGTCAGGTCGCTTCCGGCACACAGACCCCCTACAACAAAGGAGCATTCACTGGTCGGACTCAACATGGAAGTGCAGAGAGGTCTTGCAAGAAAGTGGCGGTAGTGTTTTCTGATGCTTTTTCATATGCAAGTAGATGCATCCTGTTTGTTTTGAAGATCGAAGCCTTTCGGAGAGATAAACTTCATTCAGTTTTTCTGTCTCTGTTCTTCTGTGCAGGAGCCGTGGCTGAGCGTTGGCTAGACTATTAAGCCCAACGCGTTTATCATTATCATGGTGCTTTTGGTAAAATTGACCTAACAACTGGGTCAGAGGCACTGGAGAAGAATTAGGTCATAACACAGTTGCTGTTGTGTTTCCAAAACCTGAGCCATCAGCTGAGAGAATAAGGACGCTGTCACTATGAGATCTATTTTCTGTCTCAGTTTGTTCACCGGCTGCAACAAAAGAGACAAATCTCTCCTCTAATGATTCATTTTCTGTTGAGGGCGATCTCCTGTCAAGAAAAGGAACTCATTCAGTTTTTCAATAGCTTGAGGATCCAACTCGTATCTTCTATGTTGTTATAACAAATGGCTAGTTGAATTTAAATGAATAGCAGTTTTGACTAAAAGAAAAACAAAACTGCTGAAATCAAGAAATAATTATTTTATCTTCTTGTTAAAAAAGAAAAAATCCTCAGCCATCATTTAAAGGTGCAATAACATGTAAAATCAACTTTTTTTTTTTTTTTTTTTTAGCTTTACATCAAAAACATGCCTGGAGTGTCACCTCGATTCTTTAATATGTGTTTGAAGAAATCTTTAATCTCCATGGCAACCATTTAGCTGTGCAAAATGCCTGACAAATGATGAAGCTCCTCCTCTACAGTCTCCAAGTTTCCGCCTCACAGAGCAGAGCAGCACTCCACCACTCAGCTCCTTCAGACTAGCCAACAGCAATTAGCAAACACCTGGTGGAACTGCACTTTATTATACTGAGCTGCTTCTCAGTGTAATGCTGGTAAAAATGTCAAAGGGAGGAGCCATGTTGTGATGACTTCCTGAAGGCAGAGTTCCGGAAAGAGCAGGAGTTTCTTAAAGAGGCAGAGGCCCAATTTCAAGGCGTTAAATTAGGAAGTAAAATTTCTTTTAAGTAATATTTGATATCCTTCTTATAACAACTGAAGTTAACATCGTTACCTGATTACACCATAAAATGACGACATGTGCCTGAAAAACACATAGCAGAGCCCCTGTCATAGTTCTGAGATCTTCTGTGTTGATGATTCTGTCATGAATACATACATCCTTTTTTCCTCTCTCTGCAGCTGGCTGTCAGTACGTCTCAGACAGGATATTTGCCTATCTTCGCAATTCAGCCAGCGTTCCTCGGCGCCTCCAGGCGAGTTTAAACTGACAGGAGACATGTCACTGAAACAAGTTAAACCAGGATTTCTCTGTGCAGTCCACCCTGAGCGGTGAACCTCCAGGTAAGACGCTCCTGTTGTCAAGTCTTTACTTCCCTGTGATGACTGATATCTGGCCGAATCGAGCCTGCAGATTATTTCCTGGGAAGGTTGTAGATGCATGAATAAGCATCTTTTAGCATCACATTTCTTTTCTCTTTTTTTTTTTTGTCAGACCTCCTTCCTTCTCTTCTGTACATTGACTGCATAAAAGCATACCCAGATTTAGCCTGAGCTAAATCCCGTCACTTGGCAATAACGTATAGCATGTGGTGGATGGTTTTGATCACGAAACAATCTGTTGTGTGTTGCAGAGCGAAACCCCTCAAACGTCCTTTCATATATCAAACAACCCTCAGCGTTCAGTCACAGATGGCAAAACTGCTCCTTCATCTTCTTTATCCACAAGTGAATTTGCAACTTACTCTTGTGGATGTAGTGCCTTGCAAAACCACTCATATGCCTTCATTTATTTATTTATGCATTTTTCACATTTTGTCATGTTACAACCACAGAATATGATGCATTTTGGTGGGATTTAGAGGCAGACAAACAAAAAAGTATGCATGTTTGTAAAAGGGATGCAACATATTAGATGGAGTTCTAGATTTTATGCAAAGTAAAAATCTGAAAAGTGTGGCATGCATATATATCCAGTCCTCTTTTTATTATTATTATTATTATTATTATTATTATTATTATTATGCTCCTAAATGGATTCCAGCGCAACCAGCAGTGTTCAATCTAGAGCAACGGCAAATCAAACAGGATGCTTTTCTAAGCTCCACCAGCAGAGGGCGTGTAGAGGTTTGTAAAATTCCAAAGAGTTCTTACAGGAAAATGGCAGCAGATACATGGTTTATGGTGCTTTTTCATATTTAGGCAGATGCATCCTGGAGCAACAGAGCAACTCCTTCATCGTTTTTAAAGGTAAGTCATGGAGCTCACCTGAATATAGATGCATCTATAGGCTGCACTTGTTTATAAACCGCAGGTCTCCACAGTGTAACATATTTACACAGAAAGATGTTTTTTTTATTTTTAAACTTTATTGAAATACCATAAATGCTTTTTTCCAAACAGCGCCTGTTACACAGCTCCTGAAAACACACATGCACGCAGTAGCCTAGCCAGAAAAGTCATTAATCGCTACCTTCATCTAAAACCACTGAAATCATCTTCCTCAGTGTTGGAATTGAACACTTCCTCGTTCTCTTTTTCATTGCTATTCTCAATGCCACTTTCATCTCGAGACAAATTTGCTCTTCATCTGTCCTCTTCGTCACGCAGCAGTCCAGCCATTCGAAACTCTTTGGTGATCCATATATTAGCCACCACATTGTGGTAATCTCTGCACTCTTACATATTTACAAAGTTGTTTGATTTTCCTTTGAGGAATGCTCGCTAGCATGGACAAGCGATGCTAACTCTGAAACATGTTAGCATGAAACGTGGCGATGCTTTAGGCTAACACGAAAGATTTCATTTCATCGGGGAAGCTGGTGGCTAATACATTCTTAAGGAATGTATTAGCTAAATTTTCTGAAAACTGTTTTATTAGTTTCTTCCTCAATACTTCACACACAATTAAATTCATGAATGTTTTTGTTTAAACATTTTTGCAACCCTTTTTATCTTCAAGTTACGTTTATAGGACAGCATACAGAAAATGTAAACTGTGTTATCTTACCTTGATACTGAAACAATTTTTTAGAGGGGAAAAAGTACTCAGAGAATCACAAGAACTGTTCTCAGTGTAATGGTTTTTTTTCTTCATGTTTTTTTTTTTCTCTAAGTGCTTTTTTGCTGAGCTTCTTTCATGAGAGGACAAACACTGCTTAGTCACTGGAGTTCTGGTTTGTGTATAGTGATTGATGGCAGCGGTGTTTTTGATGAAAGAAGGTCAAAGTGAAAAGAGCTACATTCCTCTCCGTCACCTTCCATCTCACGCGTACGTAACTTGTCATTATTCCGAGAAAGAGAAATTGCATCATCTGCTGACAGTAAACACAGCTTGGAGGATGAAACAGCAGCCGGAGAGAAGCCTAAAATATGGAGATGATTTTTAGGAGACAAAACGAGATGTCAGAGTTTGTTAGATGAGGACTTAGGAGATAAAAGAACAAAGAAATTAAAATGAAAGGGATTCATTTAAAAGCTCAGTGTGTTGCCAGGGGGGAAAAAAAAAAAAGAAGGACGCATGTTAAAAACCACCGCTTTGTTTTATTTAAAGCTGCAGCAATCTCGACAAACATATCAGATCCCGTGTGTCTGAGCACAATCTCGCCGAGACGAAATGGGAACAGAACGAAAGGCCCGTTCCCATGTGCTTCACATTTTTATTAACTGTCACTGCCCTCACTGACTGCAGCTCATTACAGCTCATGTAGTAGAGTGAAAAGGTTGGGAGAGACTGCCAGTAACTCTACCTCCCATGCAGCCTTCCTTAGGGGCATTTCTTTCACCGCGCCGAGGACTTTGTAATCTGAGCCCAGCAGGTACGTTGATGGAGCTGACATGAGTGTGTGGGCGTGTGGGTGTGTGTGGCTGTGCGTGCGTGGGTGTGCTGCATAGCAAAGAGAGGAGAACGAGGTTCCAAACAAAGAAGGAGGGAATGTTTCTGGTTCATTTGCTTTTAATGCCAGCGCCCAAAGATCTCAGAGATGCATTTCTTCAGACATCTGGTCTGAAGAAAGTTCTCCACATACAGAAATTCCCAGCTCGCATTAAGGTTAAACATACCAACACCGCTTCATGCTCCTGTAAGCAGTAATTAAACACACTTGGAGAAATGCTTGGCTAAGAACCAGGCATTTTAAAGGTTTATCGTGTGTTTCGAGTGCATAAACCACCCAGTAATACCTCGGTGACAGATGAACAAATAAAAGCCTGATTGTAAGCTAGTCTGTGGTTTGGTGTCTGTTATTTGACGTGCAATGAGTCAGAAGCAATGCAATAAGCAGATGTGGCCGATACAGCCATATACAAAACTTTATGGTTTTGTAAAAGTTACGAGGCTGTAATATGTCATCAGTATTTATTTTGCCTTCCTGTTGTAGTTTGTTCCTTCCATTTATGCCCAGTTATTCCTTATTGGTTTTGGTTGCTAGATTGAGTGTTTATTTCTGTGATTGCTCAGGTTTTCTTCTGTTTTGTCTTCTCATTCGGTTTCCCTTACCCAGCTGCAAATCATTTCCACATCAGCCTCACTCCCTCCCTTCCACAGCTGCAGACGGTTACATGTAACCAGTTCTTTTGTCATCTTCACGCCCTGCTCTGTATATTTACCTCCCCGGACTCACTACGCACCACTGGTTCCTTTTGTTACACTCCGTTTCTCTCTCTCTCTCCATGTTCCTGGTTGCCTGTTTCTTGTAAGTTTTGCCATTTTAATTAATTAATGCCAGCTCTGTACCACTCGCCCATCTGCATCTTCTCTGAACGCACCCAAAACGACGCATCTGGTTTTATAGGGGTGACTGTTCAACATTCATGAGTATAGCACATTTTGAGTGACGTGATATAAGCAAATGATAATGTTACGAAGCAGCAGAGAATTGCAATTTGTTGGAAGGAATCAGAAACTGCTTCTATGATGAGAACAAAGCAGAAAATAATAGTTATGAGAATTTTGCACCAAAAGCGACTTAAGTGTAGATTCAAAACGGTGGTGTAAAAAAGCGTATAATGTTGTCTTGAGCATTTTCATGGGGTTATTTGAAAGTGTTACCCTTCAACTAAAGGGGTGTGCCTAAGACTGCGAGTACAGTGTCATAAACATGACATAACACCTGTTATGAACATGAAGGAGTCGTTGTGAATCCTTTGACTGTTGTCATGAAGTGCCATTCGCTGAATAATTACACTTTTAATGCAAAGTTGCACTAAAAGTTCCATTAAAAGTGTCAACTTTGCTTTATCCGGTCAACAATAACCCTTATAAAGCAAAGTTCTATAAAAATTTGCATAAAAAGTCAATTAAAATTGTCAACCTTGTATTAAAGGTGTCATTGTTTACCGAATGACACTTTATGACAACAGTCATCAGCATTCACGAAGACTTCTTCATGTTCATAACAGGCGTTATTTCATATTTATGAGATTGTCATGCCAGTCTTATCCACACCCTTCAAATAAAGTGTTACCAAAAACACTTTAGTGTCAATGAAAATATGACAAAGTCATTTGGCTATCTCATTCTTAAACGGTTTCAGGACTTCTCATTTTGATGGCATTGACACATGAATAATTGCTTTTGAGGAATAAAGACATTTTGGGACAGAGTAAGGTTAATATATTGCTCCACAGGTTCCTGTCATTTTTCTGATTACACTCTTTCTGATGCCTTTAACCAGCAGGAATCTTTTACAAGAGACAACTCAGCATGAATAAAAACGGCAAAGATGTAAGGCTTAGCTAATTAGCTGATGAGTGATGACAGGGCTAATGGAGCCACAGAGGGGTTCTGATTGAGAATACTGCTGTCAACCTGAAAGATATCTTCCATTATTCTCTATTTACGTAAGAGAGATTTTTCTGTTTGATCGACTGCACATCCAGTCTAAAAAAAAAAAAAAACAAAACAAAAAAGAACCTACCTGAGCAACAGAAGGTTCCTCAGGGCTCTGCTCTTGGACCTCTTCGTTTTTGTCATGTTTGTTGAAATGCTGAAAGAGGGGAGCAGTGACATAGTTGGAGGCCAGCCTGAGCTCCATTTGGACCGCTCATTAATCATTTCCTCCTACCACACAGAGGCCTCAGAGAGCGCCAGCGAGCTACTCGTTAGAAATGTATCCTCGCTCCTCTCTGCTCCACAGGTTGCTGTCAGTTAGCCAGCAGGGAGCCACGATGCAGGAAAAGACAGAGACAAAAGAGAAATGGGTACAAAAAAAATGATTTGGCAGACATAATGGAGAATATTAAGTTTTTCAAATGGATGATGGATGGAGTTACAATGAGCTTCTAATTACTGGCTTCATTGAGCCAATTTAAGGTTTTCCTTCACAGATTCAAATAACCCAAACTTGATGAACAGAATCAATAATACTTTGTCAAGAGTGAAGCAGATTGCTGTTTTAGTTTAAATCAAACAGGGGGGGGGGGCAACAGAAACAAGTTAAATATGTTTTGCTGTGAAACTCATTTTATCAGTTTAAAGCAGATGCCAGCCGCACTCATTGAAATTGTTCTACTGATATGAATGTGTCAATCTTACCAATGATTACCAGACAGGTAATCCATGTGATGTAGAGATTATTGGATCAGTGGAGCTCCGGCTCCAGGCAGATTCACGTGAATATAATCTGTTAATCCATACAGGAGGGACCGGTCCTGAAGGCTGGAAAAACGCTACCTGTCAGTCACTGAAGCTCCAGAGAGTCTGTCTGAGGTAAGGATGATGGAAAAGGATTGCATGCCCTTTCTCGGTTGTGGCGTTTTACATAGCAGGACGTGAAACAAGCGATCAGGTGTTTACCAGGTACATTAACACTATGCTTAGACTTCAGAGAAAAAGTACACAAAGCCCAAGAACTCAACCTCGGACAATGCAGTGTTAACGGAGGATGTTACATGATCGTAAAATAAGAAAGACTAACAAAGCGTTGAAAGTGCTTCCAAGAGACACACAACTTCCAAAAATTGCATTTAAATTGAATTTAGTGAGTTCTGGAACCAGATCTTTTGGACAAATCAGACCGTGGGAGGCAGCCTCATTTTGATTTCCTGCCTTACCAAGTCCATGAATGTCAACATGGACTTGGTAATGTGCTGTAATAGATAGTTTTATCAATAGATAAAACTATCTATTAAATGCAATTCAAATCTTTCACTGTAGTCGATGAGTACTTCTTAAAATGAAATTACATCTTTTCACATTGATGTCATTTGCAGCTATACAGATGACATCAGAACAGGTTTGATTTGATTCCTTTTTCTGAAGGACAATTTTGTTTACAGAGACTTCATAATTCAATGATTTGCCTATTTGTGTTGTTGTGTTTATTTTGGATATGTAAAATGTCTTAAAGTACCAGGATTGAACGTTCATTAGGATTAAAGGTTTATTTATCTTAGATAATGTTTTTTCTCATTATTATGCCGTTACCGTTATATTACTTGAAAATGGTCCTAAAACAAAAGTATTATTATTTTTCGTAATAATTTTTGGGACAATTTATTATCCAGCAAAATTTGTTATCGTGACAAGGCGTAGTTTAAAGTGTCTCAGTAAACTCAGAATCATCTTTTTTTAATAAACGATGACGGTGTGAAATCAGTTGTGATTTTTTTTTACCTAAAAGGTGGAGTTGAAAGTTTCAGAAATAATAAATAAACCAATTTCCATCTTATCTTTATGCCAACTTCACTATAATCAAAGACATGTTTCTTTGACCAATCGACTGCAGGAGCCATTTGGCTTTGTCTCGTATTTGTCTTGTTTTTACAAAGGAAAGATGTACTGCAGCTTTCACCGAGCCATGTGGGCTAATCCAAGCCAGATTTAGGTGAGCAGGATTCCCGGTTGTGGCTAAAAGGAGACGCAGGAGCATGTTTGGGTCAACAGGGCAAGCCTGGTAAAGGAAGTCAACTCCAACAGTGCTGCTGTGGTAAACTATTGAGAGCAGCTCACTGTGTGTGATAACTCAAGCTACAATTAGTTCTTTTCCAAGGTTTAAAGTAACCACAAGGCACAGTGGTTAAATGTTTGTATTCCCACTTTCAAATGGCTTAAACAATCATGAGTGGTTATTAGCGTGCGGCCCTTACTTCCAGCCACGTTATCCGGGAGATCTGCCGCCAAATCTCTCAGGTTACTCTGCTAATGTCATCAGTCATGTTTTACAACTGCCAGGTTTTATTATGGGTCCTGCGGTTTCTTTTCAATGCATCGTAAGACCCTCCCTCGCTCAGCCTCGGCTGCGTATCGTTCAACGGACACGCTTGTATCTCATCTGCAGCGTGCATTTGCCTCTGTGAGTGCTTTCTGTCGTTGGGGAAACAACAGAGAGCTGAGCGAGGTCAGGGCGGCCGTGTAGCACCTCATCAGTCAGCACAGCAGCCTGGAGGAGCAATGGGTTAAGCCTGGCTCTGTGCCTCGTCTTCAGTTGCGCCCAGATGGCTTGTTCCACGGCGGAAGTCGAGTTCTCGTTCGGCAGGTCGCAGCTTCCATTTGGAAACGGCCGGCGGGTTCGCACGACCACCTAAACGTTTCAACTCAAGAGCGAGTCGAAGCAAATCCATCGCTGCTGCTGACACTTATGGATTTGCTGCTTTGTTTGAGATAATGGGCACAAGGTCGCCGAAACGTTTTCTGGTTTGTTTCATCAAAACCATGTCACATGTCTCCACAGATGGCCTTCTGGACCACATGAGAGGCGGTTTCACCCTCAAGGCAATCAGACACCGGGGCCAGGACACAGTCAATTAAAACCAGGCTGACGTGTAGCTGGTCGTGTGTTATATCACTAAACACAGACCGAATGCTTCCATATGCTTTTCGTTTGAAGTGGACTGGCGTTTTCTGTTTGCGCTCTTCTACGAGATTTGAAAACTGGAGCTCCGTCACATCATTACAGATATCGGGTGTCAGCTCTTGAATGTCAACTCAAGATGCGGTCAGCTTTTTGCTTCCTCAAAGGAAAAGAGGGTCACTTTTCAGGCATTCTTTGCTTTAGGAATTGGGTGGAAAGAGATTCTCAGAGTATAGAAACAGTCTTACAGTAGCTGCATTTGGGTAAACGCTTAACCACAAAATAACGCAAAGTTGAAATTCTGAAAATAAATAGCGGAAACACGGGTATTACAAAAAAACTTAAGTTTTGCCTGAAAAAAGTTTTTGTGCTAGGATGAGGTGGTTTGCTAGTTGCATAAAAACTATTTTTTTACATCACGAGTCACATGGCAAAGGAGATGAAAGGAAGTAGTAGGATGATAGTTTGATTTTATTTTTCCAGCTGGCTCTCACAGCATCGCACACTTCATTAAAAGTTGAGTCATTTGAAGGTGTTGAATCCATAGCTCTTCTGAAAAATAGCCGACTACAAATTCCCCAAAACGTCGCACGTGTAGCCGCTCCCAAGTATGCAGGATTTGTTGATCCAACGCCTGAATAAGATGCAGACGTCTGCTTTCATGGCTGATAGACGATGAACGCTAGCACCATGGTTGAATTGTGAATATGTCTCATATAATGATGTACCACGTGAATAAGCTTGTTCACATTTGATGATTTCCATGTCACTTCTTATTTACTGGAAGCATTGCCATTGTGAAATTATTTTTTTCGACATTAGCAGAATATTGACAAAGATTTGTGCACATTTTGGATGCTGTGGTGGTGCAGGCGTGGAGCACAACCCACGTAAAGAGGTCTTAAATAAAGACCACTTAAACCAACAAAACAAATTAAAAAAAGATTTGCGCACATTTGTAGCGAAACGTCAGTTAATGTATACTTTACAGTATTATCTTTTTACTCCTTTTAGTTTTAACCTATATGACTGGGTTTTTTTCTTTAACCAATGGAACTATTTCCAAAAGCTTCAGATTGTTCTACGCTTCACTTCGTGCAGAGGGCCTAAACCATCGGCAATTTAGGAACAATTGCCTCAAGGAGTCGTGGACTACCTTCAATTTTACCCAGTCGCTAATGTTTGCTCGTTACGTATGCAATGTGCCAGTTCGATGCTGTGAAGGTTATCAGAACTTTCCTGCGCTGTTGACAGCATCCTCTACTGCAAAGAGAGAAGTACCGAGCCAGTGAAGGACAGTGCCTCCATTGTTGGCTGCAGCCTCATGCCCCTGCCTACACACGGTGTACGTTGTTTGTTGACCTTTCTTGTTCTGTGGATGGGCTGTAGTGACACAAAATTCATTGTGCATCTGTACAGTTACAATAAAAGTCTGATTCTTCAAAGGGAAAAAGTCAGATGAACAGCGAAGGGAGATTTGTACTGAGTGGAACTGCGTCGGATGGAAATGATGGGCCAGGCTAAGGCATTACCAGACCAAACCGGATACGCAGACCCTCGAATCGGTTTTAGGGAGGCAGTGGGTCATCCTGGTCAGATGCTCAAACAATCTAAAGAGACTACTTTCAATGTGAACAAACAGCAGTTTTGCACAGATGATAGAGCTCCTCAGCATTTCTGTGACCCATATGGAGACGGGATGATTTCACCCTCTTGGAGCTCCTGTTGGTCCAGCCCTGGTTTCTGGGACACATCCAGGAGAGCTGACCACAAGGCAAAATCCAGACACTGATGACTAATGGTTTTTAATAAGTGGTCTTCAATCAACGATTGAGTAAAAAGAAAACAAAAAAAAAAAGATTTGTTGCAAAATTCAGTGTGACTTATTCAATAGGTCTGCTTCTGTATGTAGCAGACCTATTGAAGTGAGCAGCTGGATGCCTCACTTAAACGCTTACAGGGTGTTTTAACAAGGAAGTGATGAAAGCATGTCACTGATGTGTGCATTTCTTCTTTTCAACCATTCTGCTTGTAGTTAAGGGTTCTGTCTCTTTTCTTTTGTTTTCCTTCTCCGTGCTTCCTTTCCTTCGTAATTGCCTTTTCTGCTACTTGAAATAGTCTGAGCCGAGCTTAATGAGACCACTCTCCTCTCTCTTTCTCGCAGCTTTGACCGGTCTGCATCTGCTTTCACTGCAGAGTGAGACAGATACAAAGCAAACATAAAGAGTGAGACTGAGCTGTCGGCCCATGAAACACAGCGGAGGGCTGTTCGCCGAGATAAGAGGACTTCAGGAGCCGTCAGGATGCAGCAGGTGAGGAGCGAGTCTGAGGAATCGCTCGTTGATGGTGATGATGAAGGTCTCGATAAAAACGGGTGGAAGGACGGACCCCCGGAAGAGGGAGGTGGGGAGAGTCTTTTGGTGAGAAAAGCGCAGGCGAGTGAGACGCTTTGAAAGACGAGAATCAAAGAGGTCGTACGCTTTGAGTGGAATCGCAGAGGGCCGCTGCGGAAAGGTTTGAAAAGAGAACCACATGAGAACCACGGCCCTGAGATGAGTTAAAGAAATAAAAAATAAAAGCAGATGAAAGTGAAAGGAAACTGGGGGGAAGGGATGTCTAGACTGAGTTGCGCGTGCAGCGGACCGTTGGACCATCAGGTTCAGGATCAGTTGGATGGATTCATGTCGGAGTCGCTGCACTTTAAAGGGGCAATGTTATGTGAAATCGACTTTTTTGAGCTTTACATCATGTTATAATGTTATTTCCTCACCATAAACAGACCTGCAGTGTTGTCTTGATTTTTTTTTTCTTTTTTGTGTGTGTGTTTGAGAAATCCTTTAATCTCACCTGGCAACCATTCAGGTGTGCAAAACGTCTGGGTGGACCTAAAGGGCGAACCCTGCAGTTTCCAAGCTTCAAAGCTTCCACGTCAAACAGCCAACATCCCCTGCGACTTCCACACTTAGCTCCTTCAGACTAGCCAGCAGCAATTAGCAACAACCTGGTGGATCTCCTTCACAGCGAAGGAGCTACTTCTCTGTGAAATGCTGGTAAAAAACTTGTGAAAGGGTTAAAACCATGACTTCCTGAAGGCGGAGTTTCAGAAAGAGCAGGAGCTTCTTAAAGAGACAGAAGCCCAATTTCAAGGCGTTAAATCAGTCAATTTTTTTTAAGTTATATTTGAAATATACCGCATTTTTACAACAACTGCAGGTAACATAGTAACATGATTGTACTATAAAATGGCACAACGGAACTGGAAAATGCATGATACTGCCTCTTTAAAACACACAGAGCCTTTAAGACGGTCAACATGCAGCAACAACTAGAGAGACGAGCAGGATTCTGATTAACAACGGTGCCTTGTGCGATTAATTAAAGAGACTTAATGTGGGTGGCTCTGTGTACAGAAAACATCTTCCACTCTGCAACAAACATTGTGGTTCATGCAGTCTGACATGAAAACCCACAAGTCATAAACATGTTGGCGCACCATCGCTCCTTTCACTTTTACTGGATAAATGAGGCTAAATAAAAAAAATAATACGATTTTAGTGTGGCCAGTGAAGGCCCCCAGGAGATGAACAGTTGTAACATTACAACAAACTTCCATAACTTCTAGCAGGATTTTCTGTTTCTTTAATCTCTACAATCATTTGCCACTTTGTTTTAGACTAGCGCGTGAAATCCCAATAAAATACACTGAGGCTGGTTGATGTAATGTGATTTTTGCAAGCCACTGCAATGTTTAAAGTTTAACAAACTCCATCTTTAATTAAAAATGTTGGTTTTTTTCTAAATAAATTGAACATTTCCACACCAATACAGTGCTACTCTGTGTAAGCATAACAAAAAGAGAAAAGTGAAGTAAAACCTGAAAACAGGAGAAATTCAGGAGGCTGATTCTGTAACAGCAGGAGGAGAGGTTTAATGTCCTACTGTCAGGTTTGTCAGGATTGTGAAGAAGCTCACTGCTCCATGGTAACAGCATCCAGTGATCCCTTCATACAGATAATATCAGCATAATCCAGAGAACAAAACAAAACTGGCAGAGATATAGTTCCTTCTGGCGCAACGGAGAAGATAAGAGCTGATTCTGGACACCAGTAAATCAATGATAATTCCATTGTTATATAAGCTATATAATCAATTATTGCACTTTTAACTCTATAAATGTTTTCATCTTTGTACCACTCAGTTTGTATTTGTTTTCCCCGGTTTTTTTCCCCGAGGGTTTCCTCATGCATTAATAATTGTCTGTTCTCCACTGCTGCAGCTCTGCTCTTGTTGTTTGTCTTGTTTGTTTTTCTGGAGAGTTTGAGAGAGTCTTTGTGCTTTTTTATGCTTTAACGTTCATGGCGACAGCTGATCAGTGATCACATGAATACTAATTTATTTCAAAAAGTTTAACTTGCTAAACAAGTTCAACACAAATGTGGAGGGAGGGTCTTTCGGTGCATGATCTATCTATACCGTTGTTGTACAAAGTGGCCCTTTGGATCTTCTACAATGGCTCTTCCTGATTTTGACTAAGGAGATAAAAGAAAATAACATTTTTCAAAATTTTCCTTCTTTTTTTTTTTTTTTTTTTTTAAACTTAAGTTCAGAAATGAAATGCCTACAAAAGATACTGGCCTAAAATGAGAAGCTGTCTTATTGTAAAGGTCATGTACCGTGCGGCTCTAAATAAGGTTTGTTTTTCACTGCACTGAGCTGAAAATGGCTGAAAAGGTTGCAGACCTCAGAGCTGCACATTAAAGACAGCTGGAACTGTTGAAGAAATGTGTCTCTGTCATGAACAGACTTATCTCTGCTTGTTTTCTTGTGGTAGCAGCGGTTACTTTGAAAAGAAAGTGTGCAGCCATCTTTGTTTTGCATCGAAGCATACAATATTGTTTTATGGTGTTTAGGAAAATGCAAATTTCCATCAGTTTGTGTTTGTTTTATTCAAATAAAACAAACACAAGCTGCAAACATTTATACAATTTCATACATAAAATTAAGAAATACTGAAAAAACTTAATAAAAAAAAACTATGGGCAGAAGAATCTGTTGTTAGAAGTTTGCTGAATATCAAAATGCTAATTGAAAATGTAAAAAAAAATAAAAAAAATTACAAAACTATGAGCTCATATGAAATGAGATTTGTGAATTGCCCAATGTGAGCGGGCTTATTTCCCGTTTTCCCTCAAGAACACTTTCATCAAGAGTGGGATCAGAGCCTTAGAGAGCAGCTTCTTCCAAAAATCCCTGAACAAATTGGCCATGATTTTTTTTTTTTGCTTTTCTAGCACAATAAAGATATTTGTCCATCTTTCATCCACCAGATCCAAACTGGTGTGCTGCAATCTCCTCTTTCGACCAAAAAAATATATATATCTAAGTGGCCTCTCTGCGCCTTCCTCATCCTCGTCTTTGTCTTTAGATGAGAGGTAAGAGAATAAACGGCTTCAGCGGCTATCTTTCATCCCGTCTTTCTCTCCCTGGATCTCGACTCCCGGCCTCTCCACGCTGCTGGGGGAAGCCTCTGAAGCCTCTACAAAAACTTCAAGCTTTTCGCCTGAAGTGTGTCTCATTGTTGCTGAGGGATTAATGCTGATGGCCAGTAACTTTCCGCACCCCGACTGCAGATTAAAGAGACATTGCCGCGCTTCTATTTTTACCAGTAAAAGCGCCAGAAATGAGCAGCGTCTCTTTTGAAATCCGTGAATATATTCGCTCTACGCACACTGCGTCTTTCATGCGAACAAAGACATCTTCCAGGATTTAGATTTTCCTACAAAAAAAAAAATAGAGAGGCATTTCCAAAGCTTTTAAAGTAATCCTTATGTTACTCACACCTCATCAATGTAATCTGGCCTCGGTGAGGGGGAGGAAAAAAAGAATAAAACACAACACGAGCAAATGTAGATAAGACGGCGCTGTCTTGTTTGGAAGATAAATTTCTTGCTCTGCTGATGTTGTCCTGGGTTTATAATGATGGGCTCAAGGTTACTTTCTATCCTTTATACAAAAGAAAATCTATTCCAATCACACGCGGCCCCGCAGAGAAAGAATCGCCACGGAGATGTCCGATAGTCCTGGAATCAGTCGGCCTCGTGACAACAGACTCCTAAAAGAATTATCTGCCGCAGCAAGATGAATGAGGACACCTCGGGAGCACGCGTCTCTGAATAAATCTGGAACTGCAGCAGGAAACCACAGAGCGACAAAATGCCCCAGAGAGGATGCAGGAGCAAAAACAATATGAATTTAAAGGTCTGCTTTAGTTATTAGATATTTGTATCAGAGCCAATTGGACAGATTACAATAAATGTATAAGTAATTCTTGTTGAACATACGCACATTTTGACAATATAGAGGATCGACACATACAAAACCAACCCGCCACGTCACGCCTCAGCTCTCTAAGGTCAACACGGACAAAAAACCCATCAGATATTTACATAACTAAAGCAAAATAAGACGGTCATAGGCGCATTCGTTTAGGCAAAGCTTCCAAGCTTGAAGAATAGGGAGGAAAACCTTTTTTAAGACCGTTGTGTGCAAACTCGTAAAGCATGTAATTTCCTCTTAACTTTAAAAAGAACATGGTGGACACTGAGGGACTTTTATCGGACTTCCAGTGTAGTAAAGAGGAGTGTCCAGTAATAATAAGATCCTTTTGAGCAGAATGGAGCACTTCAATTATTTCTAATGCTCTTTATTAAGTGAACCACTGAGAGCAGGAGTGTCTCAATATATCTGCCATTACCAGCAATATACCAGGTAAGGAAACCTATCATACATGAGCATATGATATGAGGATGGAAATGGATCCATGAGGCGTTTTCATTTGAATGTGAAGCACATTGCTTTGCAAAGGTGTTCATATCCTTTGAAGTTCTTCCCACGTTGTCATATCACAACCACAGACGCAAATGTGTGTCTCTGGGATTTTATGTGCTAGACTAACACAAAGTAGTGCATATGAAGTGGAGAAAAAAAAAGTGTTTCATTCAGATGGGTTTACAAAAGAACCCTGAAAAGTGGGTTGTTCATTTGTATTCAAAACCTTACAGGACTTTGTTTTGCTGCAACTACAGCTCTAGGTGTTTTTAGGTTCGCCTCCACCAGCTTCCAGGATGTTGCGATGTAATTTTGTGCCGTCTAAAACGACTGATTTCGCTGAAGCTTTTTCAAAAAGTTGCAAATGTGTTTTAAGCTAAATTTTTTGCCGTAACTTGGTTTTACAAGAAAAGTTGAAATTGCCGCACGCAACCTTCCTAAAAAGACAGATTTTTCACATAGTATTTAAAGTCCAAATTACATTTTCCAGTACTTTGTTAAAATAGCAACACATTAAAAAAAAAAACAGGTTTCTGCAACAATAGCACCAAAAAAATTTTACTGTTTGGAGTCGAACATGCTTCACCTTATAGGTTCAGCTTCCAAGAGATGTCGCAAAACAGGAAGTTGAATTAGAGGGGCGCCAAGGGGATTGGTTAAAATTCAGCTGAGTGATTGGTCAGATTTGTGGAAAAGCTGAGTTGAGTGGTGAGAATTGCAAGTCTAAGCAAAATTTGCGAACGATAAGAATCTTCGCATTAATAGCAACTTCCTGGAGGGACTGAGCTTTGCACATCCACTCACTCCTCCATTGTCTAAACCAGTTTGGTCCAGAGGGAGGGACTGGTGCCCATCAGCAGCAGTCACTGGACCAGAGGAGTGGAGCAGCATGGATAACCCAAAACATTCACACACACTCGAGTTAGAGACTTCAGTCTCCATGCCGTCTTGCTGCAATGCAACCTGCATTGCACATCTGAAGACTGAAATGTTTCAATTTGCTATCATATTTTGTGTCGCTTTGATTATTTTTCTCTTTTTTTCTTTCTTTTTTCTTGAGCTATCTGTTCCGTTTATTTAATCATATCTATTTGTTTAACATTGTTCCTGGTTTTGTCTGTTGCCTGCCAGTTCCTGTACATCTTCTCTTTTTGGTTTCCTGCAGCCTGTCAGTCAAATGTTCAGCAAAATCCTGTCTGTGAAGTTGTGATATCTTTGATCTTTTCTACTGATTCAACAAACACATTTTTGAAAAGATCGTCTCTGACAACGTGTTGTCTTAAGAGATCATTTAAAGCAGCTACTTCTTTTTAAGGTGTCTATTAATCCACACTTTGCCGGTTCATTTTCCTCTGGAAAATGATCAGATACTAGACTGGAAATGAGTGAAAACTTTGACGGTCCATCAGACTGGAGAGTCTTTTTTTTTTTTTTTTTTTTTTTTTTTTTTTAATTTAGGAACAATTTGAGAATTTTATAAATGTGATGGTTTATGCCACAAATTCATCTTGCGAAACGATCGTCTCAGTGGTATGAATCTCTTCTAGATGAACCAATTTGAAGTCAAGCTAAAAAAAAAAAAAGGCGTTTGATGCGTGGGAGGCGGACACGTCCTCTGTACACTCTGCTGAGATGTCACAACAGGGCCCAGATTTACACCGTTTTGTTTTTATTTTCTGCTCTGACTTCATCAGAGCTCTCGGTAGTAATGAATCCTCTTTCTAACGGTCCTTGCTGAGTGTTGAATCTGCAATAACGGCTAATGATTGATGAATGAGTGCCTGGTGGGAGCCGTGTTTGGACTGGGCCCTTTTCCTGAGACGTAAACGGCTCCTCAACGGAAACTCATTAACCGATTCTCGTTCGTCAGACGTTTTGATCGATGCCACTTGGGTTTTTCCACGTTGCAGTTTTTTCCGACCCGTTTGCTTGAGTTCACGCTTAATTATTGATATAGCTAATGATAAAATTATGATGAGGTTGTTCCTTGGAACCTTTTTGCCCCGAGACAGATCAAACACACAGCTGCTTCTTTGAATCCGGGCCCCCCGCTCGGCCAACCTGGCAGTTGTCAGAGGCATGGCTCTGTGCCCTGGCTTGCAACCTGCCACTTTCCTGGCACATCCTGAAGCGGTGGGAGCGGGTGAGGGGGCCTGTGCCAAAAGGGGCATCTCCGATCACTGTGGGAGTCCACCCTTTGGACACCAGGATCCCCACAGGCTGGCTTTTCCACCTGTTCAGATGGAACCTGAGGCGCACCTCCCCCATATGTCACCACATTGAGATCGCTCGGACTCTGCCTTCTTCCAATTCTAAAACAGACTTTAATAATATATAGTACTGAGTGATTTTTTTTTTTTTTTTTTTTAATTAATCACATAACTTGTTATCCATATTTGAAAAACACTGCAACAATTTAAACAACTTGACTTAAATGGTTCAGGCAGAAAAAGCTCCAGGCTTATATTTAGGATGGTGTATGACGGCCATTATGCGTAGAAAATATTAGTGATATTCTTCCAAAAATTCAAAATCTCAGAAATTTTCCAGAAAAAAAAAAAAACAGGAAATTTCTATTCTCCACTAAAACATAGTGAAAGAAAATTGATAGTGAAAAAACACATACACATGTACACATGCATATATATATACTTTCACACACACCGCCGAAAAAAAAGGACGTTTAGACATTTAAAACCTAAAATTAACAGAAAGTGAACTTTCTTTTCATCATCGCATCTAAATATTTCAACTAAGTCGAGTTGCATTAAGATCGACGTGATTTAGCTGCATTTTTCAGCTTTAAAAAGTTGTTTGGCAATGCATTTTCTGGCAGTTTTGAGGTCTGAACGCACCAAGAGACTCACCACAGCTCTGAAGCAGCAGATTAATCAGTGCCAAAATTCCTGGAGCCACACTTAAAAAGCAGAAAATATTAAAACATCTTCTAGGGAAATATGAAAGTCATTATCGTTTATGCCAAACCCTGTCACGGCTCTGTGAAGAGGCGCCCAGGAGCGGCTGGTAGGGGAGACGTAAAAAATAAAATAAATAGACGGAAAGAATGAAGAGCTCCTAACCAAGGAGAATTCAAGAACACAAGCCAGGTTTATAAACTGTTGCAAATCGGCAGGAAAAGAGAGGAGCAGTTAAAAAGCCAGAGGAGACGAAGAAAAACAAAGTGGCGCAGTGAAACTAGACATGGACGAGATGTCTAGTTTCAGACGACTTCACAGCCGGAAAAGAGAAAACATGAAACAAAAAAGTAAACTGAACAGATTGAGAACAAGCATCTACAAAGTCAAAAAATAAATTTTTGTCATCAGTGTCTGACCGTTTTAACTCTCACTCTCATGGATTCTGTGCACTCAGGTGTTTTCTTTTATCTTATTTTGAAAAATGAATGACCAACTCTGGCTCTCGATTCCAACAAGTGCGTCACTACCAAAACGATTCCTGTTGCGCTCTGATTGTGTTTAATTAACTCACTGATGAATGGTTTTATTAATGTGATTTGTTTTATCTTTTTACATATTCATATTATTATTATTATTGTATTTTTTTTATTTTGCTCACTGATTTATTTAATTCTTCAGCAGTTTGATCCAAGTATTTTAATTGACGAAACTGAACAGAATGCTAATCTTCAGTAATAGTTCAAAAATGACCCATGCAAGATATTAATGAGGATGTTTACTAATGAAGACCCAACTCTGCTATCATAAAATTGTATGATGTGGTTCATTATAAAATAATGCAAATAACATTTAGGGCAAAGTTAAGTTTACTGCAAGTAGGGATGCAGAGTTTTTCTTTTCCATGATGTGAATCCAAATATGATTTGCGACATGTTTGTAAAATTACAAAACAAGCTAAAACAGGCCTTTTCCTGTTGAGATTAAATATGAAATGGTGAAAGCACTTATGAGAATGTCGTTCATTATGATTTTGATGTTCTGTATGTGTTTTTTGCATCTTAAAGTCAATGGTGTAAACAGTTTGTTTATGTTCAACACTTTTAATTAAACTGTTTTCCTGCAATGGTAACTTGTTTACACATTTAGCACCGAGTACATGAGATTGATTGACAACGCTAAGACCCTCCTCCTGGCTCTGACCGGTTGTTTTTGGCCAGGAGTGGTGCATTTCGTTAGATGGCAATAGTAGCTCATGGAGAAGGTGGAGGAGATCGATCTTTTCAGAGATTATTGGTCTCATATTACGCTGCTACAAAATAGTGACGGTTTTATTTTTTTTAATAAAAGTTCTATAGTGCAGCTTTAAGGCTATTTGTACTACCAACATAAAAAGATAAACAGATTGATTTATTTATTTACTTTTCAATTTAGGTGCTGACTGCTGCAAAACCAAAAACACTAGTATTGTTTCACTGCAGTCAGCAATTGCTAGTATTTTGAAAGCTAGTGCATAACAATTGACAATGTAAATGTAGCATGACTTATTGTTTGGCAGAATGATTCCCTTTGGAGCGAAAGCTCATGTGTTTTGATAAAGTTGACTGAACGAAATGTGTTTGGCATCAATTAACCAAATTGTGTGCATGTTTTGTGATATGTATGAAAGATTAGCTTAGGTTCAAGTAAACACCATTTAAGAAGAAAAAAGACTTTTTATGGTACTCCAGTACAGCAGTAGTGTTCATATGCACTGCAGTTCTGCCCCCCACATATCAGACTGCTCTTCAATGCCAGGAGGTCAACGCCCACTCAAAACAGACTCGGTGCAGAAAGTTAAATTTTGACGTACACAACGTCCCGGACTAAACTGCTTGTTCGAAAAGTTGGTATCTATTCAGACTGTTGGAAATTAGAAAAATTGTCATGAGAAACGCAGGGAGTCGACACGCCAGACTATGAAATCGCAGCCATAGTGGAGTCTCCACGGTTCTACCAATGGCTCCTCTGCCTTTTAGATCCTTTTTCTTAAAAACTAAAAACCGGAAAACGTCACTTAAAGTCCATAAACCGGGCTGTCACTTTCCCTCCATCCATCCCAGATGCAGCGTGGCAGCAGTCCTTACTTCTCTGCCACTAAGATATTAAACTCCAGCGTGCATTTTAGAGCAGCACTGCCTGGCATTTTAAGATCAGACTGGCACATTGAATTATTCTTTTTGTTTCTGAGCTGAAGGAGGATATTATTGCTCTTTACGACTCGTGTTTAGAACCCTCCCTGAAAGTCGCGTCAATTATTGAGCGTTTGCAGAACATGAATAAGCAAAATGGATTTAAAAAAAACATATGCTTTCGGTCGCTTTTCTCAGGCATGTGGGGCAAATCTTGCAGCCTAGAGACCGATCTTTTTGTGCTGATCACTCCGATATGGAACAGACGTAATTGCGAAGTTCCCAGAGGACTTCTTCACTGCAGACACTTCCGACAAAAGTGTTCCACATCCAGACTTTTCATGAGACAAGTTTTACTGTCTTTGGGTCGTGAGGAGCTTAATTGGCGGTGACAAGTGTCGCAGGAAATGTCAGAGCTGAAGGGAAGGCTTCTGAAAGAAACTCCCCGGAGCGGCAGCAATGTCAAGAGAGAGATTGTGTAAGGTGCTCCGAGTTCAGAGAGCAGTGTGAGTTGATTTCCTGTCAATGCAGACAAGCAATCAAGTCGTCTGTGGAACAGCAAGAAAGCGAAGCCTCTGTTAAAGAATATTCTGCTCTGGCGTTCACCTAAAGACACATGGAGGACCAGAGCGGAGGCGAGATGTTGACTCTGCCGCGTTTTCACATCTGGTGCTGACACAAAGTGATAGTAATGCTCTCATCTGTGCTGTCACCAAATCAATTATTCATCCCGCCACACCAAAGTCCAGCAAAACACAGTTTGGGTCGTTTTTACTCCAATTTGCTATGGCTTCATCAATCCAATTTTGTTCTACTTTTTTTTTTACAAAGCTTTTATCTTCAGCTAAGCGTGTAAAGAGGATGCATGGGATGACGGGCAATTTTCTGAGAATGCCTGCCTTAAAAATGTAATTAAAACACCCTGGACGGACTCGGAGAGAGCGGTGCATGTGACGAAACCCACTGACATCCCTCCATTATGAACGTTTTCCGCAGAGAAATTGACTAGGATTGCTCCGTCATTTTTGTCACTTTTTTTTTTTTTTTTTTTTTACAGCCAGTTTTTCTTCTTCTTCTTCTTCTTCTTCAAGGGAGCCCAGCGAGTCCCAGGGGAGGGTGAACTAAAAATAGAGGCTGTAAAAATCTCTTCCTTACGTTTAATAGCCTGTAAACATGCATTTGTTATATTTGCACTTACTGCTGTGTTCTGTTTATCTAAGAAGGATTTGCTACATTCTGGGCCAGGTTAGCAAGCTAACCGCTATTAGCAAGGCAAGCTAGTAATGCCCGTGTCTGCATTTGTATTTCTTAAGATGGAGGCCAGCAACTTTCAGGGATTAAAATGTTTAGCTTTTTGCTTTTACAAGAAATACAGGAATACAGAAGGAGATTATATTCTCATTCTTCCCGAGCAGAGCGGTAAGTTACAGCTGGTCCAGTTAAAATGCAGAAAGTGCTGGCTGTAGTTGTGAACAACTTGGTTTGGGATTGCATGATGGGCCAGCACCCATAGGATGACCCTAGTGTTAAAATTAAATTTTTATAAATCCTTTTAATCCAGTGCTGCAGAACATTTAAAGTAAATCAGGCATCATCTTCTGCAGTCGACAGAAAATGCTTTACATATTCAAAAACAAACAAAATAAACATGACAACTTTGGTTTTGAAGTAAAACATGAATATTCATTTGTTTTTTTCCCCTCATTTCAGTAAATGAGCATTTTACTGCTAATAATCTCCCAAGTTTGGAAACTATTAAACTATTTAAGTTTCTTTCTTCTTTTTTTTTTAAGGGATTACAAGAATCCCGTTCCATTTATTTTGGAAAAAGAGACGTAAGCAGAGAGCGGTACTCTCCTAGAATACCGGGATATTCTAGGAAAAGAAGAAAACCTTTTTTCCTCAAAAAAAATAAAATAAAATAAATTCTGGATAAGTAGAAAATAACTGCCTACCTCATTCACACCGAATCTTTTCTGAATCTGTTTCCTTCACTTCCTAACACGTCGGCGCTACCTGTCACCTCTTTTTAAAAGCCAGAACTATAAATTTACAACATTTATTTTTTTTTTTAGTATCATATCCCTGTAACCTCTATAGTTGCGCCAGAAACCTAATAGTCTCTCAGCACGTCTTCAAGTGTGAGTGTTCACTAACAAAGCCAGCGCCTGCTCCGTCTCCCGGCGGCGCCTGTCACACCGTGTTGCTCGAGCGTCTCGATTTGTGCAGCAGCTGGTGCTGCAAATGTGCTGTAATTGCACAGTCGCACACGGACCGGGGTTCGCTGGCAGCATCACGCCGCATCTACTCATCTGCAGTCCGTGTGATAATGACGCTTTAGCCCCACCTCACTCTCTAACTCTCTTCGAGGCCTTCTGTGCGTGGGTGTGTGTGTCTTTTTTTCGTTTTTTAGTAAAGGCAGTCGTTGTTGAGGATATACATTTGATATTTTTAATGCCCATCCTTTGCTGCATATCCCTCTGTGTGTCTGTGACTGATTGGAGGAAATGCTTCAGTGTCGTGGTCTGATTGGGCCCCAGCAGTCCCCTCCGCAGTAATGACCCGTGCTGGGAGGTGTTGCGGGAGCAGATTCGGAGGCGCTATCCTGTTAACAAGGATCCTGCTGAGACAAGCTGTGAGGAAACGCCGCTCCAAGACGTGAGATTTCAAACGAGGGCTGTTTGTGCCAGACAGTTGGAGATCTACGTGTCGCCGTCATTCGTTTCTTTCTTTCTTTTTTTTTTTTTATGTTATTGAATAGAACTGCTGGAAGGGGAGATTGACTCAACTCCATAAGAACTACTTGGGTCTGTTGTGGAAAAATTTGTTCCTTTTCTATTTTCTTTCAGCAAGTCATTGTAATCTGTTAAAGGAGATGTTATTATGTAAAATTTGATATATATATATATATATTTTTTTTTTAGCATTACATCATGCTATAAAGTTAATCTCTCATCAAAAACATACCTGGAGTGTTGCTTTGGTTCTTCTGTGCGTGTTTGAGAAATCCTTCAGTCTCCCGTGGCAACCATTCTGCCATACAAAACGCTGCTCCTCCTTGCAGTTTCCACTCTTCCGCCTCACAGAGCACCCCTCCCCCCACTCAGCTCCTTCAGACTAGCAGCAGCAACTAGCAAACATCTGGTGGAACTGCGTGTCGGCCGAGCTCATCATGCGAGCTCCTTTTCAGTGAAGCACTGATAAAAACGTTGTTGAAGGGTTAATAGGGAAGCGCAGTGAGCACTTCCTGAAGGCGGAGTTTAAAATGACAGAGGTTCAGTTTCAAGGCGTTGGATTACAATTTCTTTCAAGTCACATAACGACTGAAGATAACATAATTTCTCAGTTGTGCTATAAAACGGCACTATGTGAGTGGAAAACATATAATAATGCTCTTTTAAAGTGTCCTTGATAAAGAATTTTTCATGATTTTGTTCTTTAACAAGTAAGAGTAATTCAGCAAAGTCCCAAGAGACGCAACAATCCCAAGTGGTGACTGATGGAGAATGTTTTAATAAACCCTACTGTATTTTGGTCATACGGTGAAGTAAAAAAATATTTACATCCAAATAGATTTGCAGGTACATTTTTGCATATAGGCGAGTGTGACTGAGTTGATCTAATATTGTTCTGAATATAATTGGATTTGTTTGCCTTCTAAAATATGTTGTGACATTTTTTGTGACCTGACGCCACTTAACTAAATAAATGTGTCAGATCAAATAATTATCTTATTTGTTAATAGATAAAAAGAGAAACTAACCTGGCACTATGTGGAAAAGTAATTACCCTTAAACATGATGACCGCTTGTTGGCTCGGTCCCCTCTGCTCTTGTAGAATGTATTTAATTTGGTCACATTGGAGCGTTTTTGATCAAGAAGGGCCTGTTTGCGGTCCTGTCATAGCGTCTCCTTTGAATTTAATTGAGGACTTTGACTACACTACTCTACCCAGCCCATGATGATGCATGGACCCTGCATGTTGCAGGTGGATCCTCTCCAGGTACTCTGGCTTCGTCTAGCTGTCCAAATCATGCATGTTTGGTTCAGTGGTTCTCTTTATGTTCCTCTGTTTGTCCTTGCTGAACTCTTGGTATGTCTCATCACAGCACAGTTTCATCTTTTGAGTTTGCAAGCCTCATATTTGACTGAATGATGATCCTGATGCTCAACAAACAGACAAATATCGCTTTAAGAAAATGATCAAAATATGTGCTGAAAATAAGGAAAAAAAAAAACAACAAAAAAAAACTCTGAGACCTTCACAAAACCTGAACGAGCTCTTGATGATAAAGTCTGCTTGATTCTAAGCAAAATATTTTTAAAAAATTATAAACCTCAGTTTTATTAAACCGGATACAAATCAAACTTTCTCACTGCTAACTTAGCTATCATCTATGCTGCAGACATACAGCGAAACGCATCTGAAGCTCACGACTGCGTCGCCAAGCTTTAGTTACATGACTTTAGACCCACAGGGAAACACCGAGGACTGTTTCCATAAAAGAACAAAGGAATGATCCATCAGTGGGGAAAACAGCCCTGGCTCCCTCTGTGCTCCATCAGCTACATGCAGAGTGATTCTCTGGGGGATGTACTCCAGACATAATGAGAGAGAAACGTCGGGAGTAAACAGATCGACTTTTCTTTTTTTTTTGCAGGCGGGCAGGCAGGCCTAATTACAAGGCACGAATAAATAACTGTGAGAGAAAAGGCAGGAACGTCAGCGTAATGCATTGTAATGTGCTATGGGGGAATTAAAGCATCATTTTTCTGCAGGACATGTTGCTGTGGCATGTTTGGTTCCTGCTGAGCTGCTGTAATCGCAGTGACACAGAGCTGCAGTGGCATGCAGCTGTGGTAGGCCGGCGTTCTGTTCTGCAGCCAGCTCTGACACACTCACAATGTTTAAGGAGGGACAAGCATTAACCTAGATAGAGTTACTGTGAGTATTTAACATTCCTCTACCAGGGCAGAATAAATTAAAATGTTGGTCGTGGATTTTTTTAGTTGTTTCTTTTTTGCTCAAGAAGTTCTCGGGTAAAACTGGAAAGGAAAGTTTTGGACCAAATGGAAAAAAGTTTGATTCCTGGATTGCAAGCAGAAATAAATATACAGTTTAGAATTACACTTGCTGCACAATAATAGAGCATCACTTTATTATCATCTGCTTGAAGTTGCACGTGACAAAGTATGTTTCCATATGTTTTGGTGCCAAAACATAGGGATTAGTTTGTCCAGCACGTTGTCAGCATGTCCAGCTGATGTTTGATTAGGTTGGGGTCTGGAGGCCAAATTATCATCCTTAAAGCTGCAGCATGTAACTTTTATAAAGAATATGTTTCTGACATGTTTGTTAAAATTGTCACAGTGTCGTGACATTATGTTATGAGACAGATAATCTGTGAAAAGATCTGTCGCCTCCACCTCCTCCAATACCTACTATACCATCTAAAAAAAAATGCACAGCTCCTGACCAGAAACAACCAATCAAAGCCAAGAGGAGGGTCTTAACGCTGTCACTCATGATGCTAAGTGTGGGAATGGTGGAGGAACAACTCACTGCTAAAAGAGAACTGTTTATCCACTGTCACAAGCTGTTATGGTGGCTATGCTAACTAGCCTGAGCATTCACAACAGGATCTGTTGACAGAAAAAAAACTGTAGCTGTAGCAGAGAGCAAGGGGTTGGGGGAAACAGATGATTGACAGCGCTAAGACCCTCCTCCTGACTCTGACTGGTTGTTTGTAGTTAGCGCTGGGTGAAGGCAGAGGAGCTCTTCACAGCTTATCTAGCTCACATAATAATGTCATGACGTTGTGACAGTTTCAACAAATATGTAAAAGATTTTGTTAATTACATACTGCACACTACTGAAAACCTACTTTTTGTCTTAAAAATGCTTGTATTTTGGCTTTTTTTCCCCACAATTAATTGTTTCAGATTTTCCAACAAAACTTTATGTCACATGAAGATAAACTAAGTAAATTAAAGAAAGTCCCTCTAAGCGCAAAAAACATGATTTTTGTCTCGTTTTGTAACAACTACCATCAAACTAGACACTATTTCCTCAAGTGTATAGAGGAATTTTGCCCCTCTGCTGAAGTATTGTTAATCAGCCACACTGGAGGATTTTCTCACTTTAATAAGCGAGAAAATCCACAATAGACAAAATGCCTATTGTGGCTTTACGTCGTGCCACAATAGGATGATCAGATTCAAATCTTTGATTAGGCCACTGGAAAACCTTCAGTTTGGTTTCTTTGAATCAGTCAGAAAATCTACGTAGTACTTTCTTTCCATGTCACAGTAAGCACCACCTTGTGTTGGGCTTGTCACGTAACAAACTAATTAGATGAGGCAAAGCGTCTGTTTTTGCCTCCTTCACGTTTAATAGGACATTAGGGGCAGAAGAAGAAATCTTAATCTGAATACTCTCAGCTCTGTGATGGTTTCAGACAGTTTGCCCTGAACAGATTGCTGTGTTTCATTTCCATGTCGGACAGCTCGGCGCTGCCCACTTCATTGTTTGTTTCTGTCGCGCTGCGTTTGAGTGCACTTAGCTCCCCGATAACCTCTCTGGTAAAAGTGTCTGATCATCCATGATGGGTAAAGCATTACACAAGCCCTTTATGCCCGCTGGCTCCTGCTTTGCTCTCACAAATGAGAAATGAGCACGAAGAAGAGGCAAATAACATGGGGCCACCTGGTACCAAAATGAAACACTTAAAGTTGCATCTGCCCTATTTGTTGGGTAAACTGAGTGTGTTTTCTAAACAGGGCTTTTGAGATTGGGTGTTACTTCCTGTTTGAGGCTGCTTCTGTCCCCGTTGTTTGAGAGAAGAGGAGTCTTTTTAAAGTGGCTGAGGCAGTTCAACAAAGAAAAACAGCAGACCAATTGGCAGCAAGAAAGCCCCTTAACCTCAAGAGCAGCAGCCTGGAGGGGACAGTGGAGGGAAGCTGCATGTTCATCTCAGGAAGGGTGCATATGTTGGCCAGACAGCCCCTTAAGGGACTTCACCCCATCTCTACGTTGCTCATCATAGTTGAAAGAATGCCATTCATTCAGAGAGGGAGCATTAGAGAGCTCAGCTCCATCTGGAAAGAGTTCACGATGGTGTTAATGTCTTCCTATAATTCTGTAAAGCTAGGGCTGTCGAAAGTGCAACCTCAAACTGCAATGCAAGAATGACACATGTGGCCCATTCAGTACTTGTGCCTGATGCAGATGGAGACTTTTTTTAATCAGGGTAAGATTATAACTGACATAATTTTCTTTCAATGGAAAGTGTTTAGTACACCACAAAGTATTAGTCTTTTTATTTTCAGCTCCTGCAGACTAGCCAGCAGCAATTAGCTACCACCTGGTAGAAATGTGAATCACCCGAGTTCATTACACAAGCTATTTCTCAGTGCAACACTGGTGAAAACGTTCTTAAAGGGTTAATAGAGAAGCGATGTTGTGACGACTTCCTGAAGGCGGAGTTTCAGAAAGAGCCGGAGTTTTTAAAGAGACACAGGCCCAATTGCAAGGCATTAAATTAGGAAGTAAAATTTCTTTTAAGTTATATTGTTGACAACTGAAGTTAACATAGTTGCTTGATTGTGCCTGGAAAACACATTATACTTTTTAAAAATTTAATGAAATAAACAAATCATAGTCAAAAGAATCTGAAAACTAGCTGCCTTTATTTTAGCGTGAAAAATCCTTTTAAAGTTTTGAATTCACAATAAATAACATCCCTTTCCTACAAACAGGGACTATATTTTCTTGAATTTTATGGGGGTTTTATTTTTTTTTGGCCTGTCATTACTTTTGACTGGACGTTTTTTGGCCCACGTGACAAAACGTTTGGACGCCCCTGCTGCAAAGCGTATACTTCCTTCCTCGTTCTTGCTACTACCAGCTACCACGGCGCGTTTAAAACTTTAACGCGTCAACAGGCTTCTTACAAAATCTCTAAATATTTATCTGTCAAAACAGAGTGTGGAAGGGAAGGGCCTCCCCGGTTGGCCTCTTCAAACACAAACTCAGTGGCTGTAACTCAAAGCCGGGCACCGTGGCAGGATTCACGCGGCATTAAGGATTCATTTTGAAGTTCGTGTTTACGCCGTTCGGTTTGTTAGCGTGGCGTCTCCGAGCAGGAGCCCCCCCGCTGGGATGATAGGAAAGCATCTGCCTTCACAAGATGGAGCCTAACAGAGACGGAGCCTACTGTACGACGGACAGACGGCTCAGGAAGCGGCGTTATCTTCCTCTGTGAAATTCATTCGAAATGCCAGGCTTGACAAATTACACCTGACTCCGTCTTAATAACACTCCATAAATGCTTTTTCTCTTTCAAGTATTGTGTTCAGATCCACTCTGGAGTGTTGGGGTGGGGGGGGTGGGGGGGATCTGCCCTTGTTCGTTTCACAAACAAGGGCAGATCCCTTGTTCGTTTCAAAATCGTCCACGCCTGCCTGTGAAATGGACTCAGATGTATGAGGGGATCGTGCCTGGGCGAACGGATTTCGCTAACAAAGAGCTGCCTGGTTTAATGGCTTTCATTTGAATTTCTGTTCCTTTCGTTAGAAAGCGCTGACATTTTCAGGGAAGACCGAGAGCCATTATCGCTGACTAACCTTTAAAAAGAAGAGCAATGTGTCTTTCCTGACGAGACAAAGCTCCAGAAAAAAAGGTCAATTTAAGAAATGATTTTCTTAAGTTCGAAGTAAAAGGCAGTTGCAAAAAAAGAACATCACAAAAGGAAAGAAGATGGTGGATGTATTAGCACTCAATCTACAGAGTGAAATGTTTACTTTATGGCTTCACTGAGCTGCTTATCATTTCCTTCACAGCAACGAGGTTCTGGTTTTACCTCTGATTGGGCTTTTAATGCTCCCACAAACAACTGCCTCGTGAAAACAGATTGTGGTTTTGAATGAAATAATACAAATACTCATGGACTTTTAACTACATCTTAGGAATTGTAAATTCCAGGTTAACGTGTGCCCTCCTGTGTAAATGAATGTGTTTGGAGAATCATTATTTGTGGATAACTGCAATTTCTCAGCATTATGCTGTGTTTCCTGTCACCCAGTCCCCCACTTACTGAGAGTGTAAGTGCAATGAATTTCTTTATTTACAAGCACCTCTGTTGAGAGACAGAAAGCTTAATGAAAGGTAATGTTGGCTCCGAAGAAGATGCAAGGTTAAGAAGCAAGAAAAACTCAGAAAAGTTCATTCAGACAAACATTTACCAACCACAGGAGGTAACCACCAGCCCCTCCACAGTCCTGCAAGGATTGGCAGGTTGAGACGATGGATTAATAAACGTTTTACTGACCAGATTACCTACAATTAGGAATATAAATTGATATTTTCAATGTATTCAAAAATTTAGTAACATGTTCACTGATACAGATTGACTGGTACTGTGTGCAACTAATTTAATTTGAAACAAAACACCGGAAGTTCAAATAAACTGTAACTTCAACATTCACAGATTTGATTTTGAGGTGAGATATTTCTCTGATACTGTTTCAGGAGTTCAAGTAAATTTTTCTGACCTGAATGTCAAGAAATCTGACTTTTGAGTTCAGAAGGAACACAACAATGTTATGGAAAGAAAGTCCGGTTCATTTGGGGAGGTGCGAATGTGCGGTCGATCTCAGATGCAGATCAATAAAGCGAACTCTGGTCCGCCTAAGTCTCGTTTAGGTTGAAGTGACTCTGATGCGGTTTGGATGCACTTTGGGATTCAAGCGGACCGGAGACCGCTCCAAAAGCAGGAAGCAGACTATAGTGCAGGGCATTCTGGGAAAATACAACCAAAACAAACATGCTAGTCTAACTCTAGCAGGAGATAAGGCGCTAAAATCTGACGCTACTCCATTTTTGTTTACATTTCATGTCTTCTTCAGAGGTTGTCCTATAGTTTCCTTCAGTTGTTCTTGGTGCAGCTCCACCACAGGCGGGGGGGTGAACAGGTTTGCCAATTAGTTTGGATTGTTTGACACAGTACAGTGTGAAAGTGAACCGCACCAGCTGAAAAATGTAACAAATGTTGCAATTTTGGTCACCAATTGAATCGAGTCTACCAGATTGTCTGGTGTGAAAACATCCTTAAAGGTGACTTCTTCATATAACCAGTCCAGAAATACTGTTCCTACAACAAAAGTGACGTCAGACACTCAGAATCGGTACTCTACTTCCTTTTTCCCTAAACCTATCCAGACACGGAAAATTCCTGAAGTGAATTTATTACTATTTACAACCATCAAGACCGCCTAGCAACTCTGTTCTTGATCAAATGAGTGCTAGTTTTTTACTTACTGTACTAAGAAAAGTCTTTACCTTTGTCTTTCAGCCTGAGCAGTTGAAAGCGTGTAGCAGATCCACCAAGGGGCTGGTGAGAGCAGGCTGAAACTCTTCAGCTTCACAACGAGAGGCAATTAGGACCGGTAATTACCAGCATCCAGGAAAAGGAAGAAGACAGGGAAAGAAAGTGCTGACTTGTGTGAAGCGAGCCGTGCCAATCTATGAAAATGTGCCCAGGTAAGCACTTGGACGATGGGTGTGTCTCAGTGTGCGCCGACCTCCTCCTGCGGAAATGGAGGTCATCCATGTTGCCATCCTCATCGTCAGCCTTGAGTTGGCTGCACAACAAACAAAAACAAATGCAGCAACACGCGTGCAAGTCAATCCAACTTGCTTGTGAGATGGTTTCTTTTTTTTTTTTGCCCGCAAGGCAAGGCTCCTTACACACACACGCGCGCAGCTCTGTTTCACACAAAACCATTAAATGACAATAAACGCCTTTTTTATTCAGTTAATGGGTCAGTGAACAAGCGTTGTAGTTTCATGGCGGCTCCTCTATGCTGAGTGGTCACAGGATGAGGTGACATTTCATTCGGAGTGTAAATAATCCCGAGGATGTGCCAAATACCACACTGAAGACTGTTCATCTGATCCTCCAGTGGAGCTCAGCCTTGTGTGTCTCTTAATCTGGCTCCGAATAAGATCCGGATCATCTTCCACTTGATGATAATCCACGGTGATCATACAAACTGAAAGTCTGATCCACTGACATTATAATAGGAGCTGTGAATATGGAGAGAATACATATAGAGAACAAATCAATGCTTGAATGGGCCATAACTTTCTCCAGCTGAATAGAAACAAAACTGAAGTCATTATTTTTGGACCTAAAGAGGAACGATCTAGAGTCAAAGCACAGACTCAGTTATTACAGCTAAAAACTAGCAGAAATCTGGGTGTAGTGACGGACTCTGACCTGAACATTCAGAGACACATAAAGACAGTTACAAAGTCAGCCTTCTATCAGCTGAAGGAACATTTCCAGGAATAAAGGATTAATGTAAGATCTAGAGATACTCATCCACATGTTCCTATAGTCACACTGATTACTGCAACAGAGTCTTCACAGGTCTGTCTAAAATATCAGACAGATGCAGCTGATACAGGATGCTGTTGCTCGCATTCTGACTAAAACCAGGAAGATAGAGCATATCACCCAACTATAAAGACCTTACACTGGCTCTCTGTAGCCCAGAGAATAACTTTAAAATACTTTTGTTATTTTATAAATCACTAAACGGCTTAGCACAATACATTAAGGATTTTCTGCTGTTGTATTAACCTTCCAGGTCCCTCAGGTATTTTGGTTCTGGTTTATTCTGCATTCCCAAAACTAAATATGGAGAAGCAGCATTCACCTTCTAAGCACCACAACCCGGAACAAACTTCCAGAAAACTGCAAAACAGCCGAAACACCGAGTTCCTTTAAATCAAGACTAAAAATCCACTAGTTGAGGTTAGTAGTAAGTGAAACATTGATCAACGTATTTGATGTGTATTTGCTTGATGAATTTGGTGACGGCAGTTGACAAAGAAAATTAATATTTATTCCTTGTTTCATAATTGATTACCGTATTATGTTTTCCTGATGTAAAACACTTTGTTGCTGAAATGCGTTATACAAGTAAACTTGACTAGACACATCCTTGCAAGCAGTAGACCGGCTTACTGTACATATGGCTGCTTCTTCTAGCTGAACATAATTGTACGTGTGAATTACTGCACTTAACATCTGCCTGAAGCGCACGCTAATCCACCATCATTTCCATGCTGCATAATCTGCAGGCCATTTCCTTAACTGCTCAGCTGACATGAGGAAATTTACGATGCTAGTATCTCAACCGAGTTCAAAGACCCGGAATCCCGATGACCTTATTCGTTAATCAGGAGGAAACAGTTTTCCCACAGTAGAAAGCAACAGGCTGTGGTGGAGGAGGGAATTGTTGTTAGAAATATGAGTTGACTTTGAGACCAGCTGTGTGCCTGCACATAATATAATTGGCCTGTGGATGTGTGCCGAGCGTAACAGGCAGTGCTGCTGTGGGATATATTGCCTCATTATGAAGAGCATGAGCTTATGTGAAAAGCTGAGGTGGTGTTTCTTGTTCTCTGAATATATGTTTTGGCTTCTTAGGTGTCTTGCAGAAGAACAAATGTTGATCATTACGGTGTAATAACTGCTTATGTGAACCCCAGCTACAAGCAGAAGCAAGAGTAATCTGACAAAATGCTCCATTCAGGGGTTTTTGTTGCAAGTTTTAAAGGTGCCGTCAGCTAAAAAGCAGAGACAAGATATGCTTTGTGGCATTTGCTTTGTGAGATGGTGCTCCATCACGCTGGAAAACACACGGATCATCACTAAATTATGCCAGGATTGTTGGATTAAGTTGCTCTCGGATGTTTTGATCCCACTTTCTATTCATGTCCTTCAGCAGGACTGAGAGTAAACCCTCCCGTTGGATGAAATGCGACTCTACATCTATGCTTCTCAGAAGCAACTTTTCATCCTAAACACTCAAAATGATAATTAGCCCAGCATCCTTTCTTTTCCCTCAAGATTCTCAACTTGTCATTGATATTATTTTTGAAAAGAAGTGTCTTTTTTTGGGGATTATCGACACATGACTAAAACTGAAAATACTGCCAGTGCTGAGCAAGCTCTGTACCGGCAGCATCAATATCTGAAGTCCAGTTCTCAGCGGAAAATGGCCCTGTTGATTCCTCGACACTTTTATTCTGAAGCGTCTTCGTTGCAACCCAACCTTGAAGTTTGTGATATTACAAAAAAACGGTTTTAGCAGCAGTTTCTCAAGACGAGTGATGTAAAAAGAAGATGCTTTTCTTTTTATCATTACCTGCACAGGAACAAAGATTTCAGGCACATGTGCGCCTCTTTTGCTCCTTTCAGTCTGGCATGTAGACTAATAGAGTGATTTCACTTGGGCTTGTACAATTCTAGTGAGATGAAGGCAGCTGATTATTTTGTTACCGGGCCAAACTAATTAAAACTACAGCTTTTATTGTAAAGGAACCTTTTCAAGATAATTAAACAATGCAGTTATTCAATACGGGTCTAATCACTGCACAGTAATTTAACAACAATGTAAAGGATGAGCCTGAAAACCAATGTAGCGAGGTTTGCTAATCACAACATGTGCGCGTGACTATATCAGTTCAGAAATTGTAGATTCTTTGACTGTATTAATGCAAAATCCTTTGCTCGGTAGTTACACTAATTTAGAATAAAACGTCTGCAGGCCATGTAGTTTTGTTGAACATGAAACATTTGTTTATATTGAGATAATTTTCTAGACCTCTGGTATAAAGTTTAGCGATTAATGTCAAACTTAACTCAGAGATAATGACTGGTAATGAGTCCACAGGTGAGAAAGCTTTAAGTAGTTTAAATTTGACAATAACTTTTAAGGCACTGCGTTTGAAAAGCTACAAAAAGTCTGAACTTGGACGTCATTGCTTGTGTGCAATGCAGTATTTGCCATGTTCAACAGCGTTTTTGGCTGTTGGAGAGAAAATGTGGTTGGCAGTACAAGTGTGATCCCGTCAATTGAAGTAACAGCGTGGATACTTAACCAAAGCAAAACCGTGACGCCTGTGGAGTTTTTAAAAAATAGTGATTACTTAGACTGTAGGGAGTGGGAGTCCCATGATAAACCGATCCTGCTGATACCTATTACTTGTTACTGCTTTGTAAATAGACGAGCTGATGTTGGTACAACTTTAGGAAAAGATGATTCAGCAAATTTCAAGGGTGTTGCCCTGATGTCTGAAAGTAGAAAAAGCACAATAAGTCTACAGTGTCTCTTGTAATTTAAGTAATGTACTTATGCATTTGCCACACATTCTCCAAACTTTAAAGCTCAGATTTTGTACAGGTCACTTTATTTGTTTAGTTCATACAGTGCAAATCTATGCTGAAAGACACATTTTTAAACGGTTGAAATTTTTAATCTTTAAAATCTATTTATGCAGCACTCATACAGTAGGTTGTATGATACATTTTCCTTTATGGAAGGCCTTTTATATTCTCACTTATATGTTGATAAGCATATCAAAGGGTGGTGTTTGTTCCCAAGAAGACTTCAGATGTCTGGACTGTTGGCTATTAAATCACTTTTGAACCCTAATTTGTATTATTATTCTTTATTTTCTATACGGAACATGACATAGCTGCTATTTAAAACAATTGTGTGTCAACACTGTTTTCAAAAAATTTGAGATTTGGCCAAGTTTCTTGACCGTATCTCAAGAAAAACATTTTCTACTTGTTATTTCCCCTCACTGTACAAGAAAAAGACAAAATAAAACAATTAACAAAACAGTACATAAAAAAAACACACTTGCATGGAGCAGAGAGGAACAAAAAAAAAAAAAAAAACACACACCATACAGAGTTCCCTCTGTCTAGATAACAAGCTGCGCTCACCAGCGCCCTCTGGGGGTCACTCTGAGGAGCAAACGGATCCGAGAAGAACCAGGGACTGAAGAATCCGATTGAAGGCGAATCTTACAAGCAAAACTTCTCCAGCTCAATTGCACTGAGCACTGGGACCCCTCAAGGCTGTGTGCTTGGTCCTCTGCTATTTACAGGGCCAGCATGCTAACCCAGGCCTGCAAATCCATGACGAAGACAAGAGCAAAGCCTGATCATCAAATTTTGCAGACTATTCCACAGTAGTGTGACTTCCCTTCTGTGCTGGTTCAGTGAACGGTTAAGATGTTTGCGCATTAGAGAGAGTGGAAGACATGAAGTTCCTTCAAATTACAGATGTCTGATGGCCCCCGGCTTCGTGAAACGGATCCAGCAGAGAATGCACTTTCTGAAGAATCTGAAGCAACGATCGCTCTGTTACCAGCATCCTCACACCATTTTGCAGAGATGTGGGTGAGAGTGTGTCTTTGTGCAGTAAAGAGGGCCCTTCAGACGATGATAAGGGGAGTTGAGAAGGCTGTTGGAGTGTCTCTGCCTCTTTGTCCAGGATCTGTTTCAGAGCCACTGCAAGAGCAGCGTTCTGAATGTTGTCAGAGACTCCTCACACCCTCTGGCAAACATCTGGTGGTGCCACCATCAGCACTGTTACACAGCTTTCTTACCTATCATCACTGTTGAAGTGATGAAATGCTGTTAAGATGATAAATCTTATGCTGTTGCTCTTAAGTTATATCTTTGATTTAACCAAAGACTTTCTATTTCTTAATTTCCAGCAATTCTGTGGTGGTTTTTCTTGTATATTTTGGGACATTGTCATGTTGGAGGGTGCGGCTCTGCTGCCTCTCTTTTTTAATATGGTGCATGCTCCTCAAGTATTTATTTGTTAATTCATGGTGGAATTTATGACGGTGGTCTGGCCAGGACCAATCCATGACACTTCCACCTTTATGCTTTGCTTGACCACTTAGTTCAATTTTGTGTTATTTCTAAAAAGAAGAAGAAAAAAATTACTTGTCTTTGTCCTTTATCTTTGGTAAACTTCAATTTGGCCTTCACTGTTTTTCTACAAAGGTATTGTATACCTCATGTGGAAGTTAAACCTATAATCTCTTTTTTGGGGGGGAGGGGGTTGGAGACTTCTTTTAGCATCTTGCTTCCTGCTTTCAAAGAAACCTTGATTAGGCGACCACACTGTGTGCAGGTGTTATTGGAGAACAAGAGGCAAACCCAACATAAACAAGGAACGTTCATCAACGCCCGAACGTCTCTGAATCGGTTGATTGTTTCTTAACTAACCATAAAGAAGTCAACATCGTGGAAACTCAACATTATGAAAAGTGACTTAATTCTTGCTTAGAAACTAACAGAAATAAATCATTGTTAGTTCCTTTCTTTCTCTTGATGAAGATACTTTGCTAAAAAGTTAGGTGTTTGCAAAATTGCTCATCCTAAGATGTCATTGCCTTTGCAAAATATAAATTAATTACCAGTGAAAAACTGACTTGAGCTCTGAAATGAATTTCATCAACAAAAATAAGTTCCTCGTGAACGCCTCAGTTTTGTGACACTTTATCTTATTTCCCCAATCACATTCGGCCTTTTTCCATTCTGCTGACCCATAAAATGTTCATGTCTGGACTCAGTAACACCCAATGAGCATTAATTACAAGAAGGGACCTCTCAGGCAGACCACATAGTTAAAGATCTGTGTTTTTCTTGATTTTATAGCTCACTTCATGTCTCTGATAGTTTCTGTTTGTACAAGATTGAAAAGTGATGTGAAATATTGTGATAAAAGCATAAAGAAAACATTGTTTGTCCAGGAGGTGAGCCTGGAGGCACACCATGCCGTCGCTGAAGTATTATCATTATCAGTGAAAATGAAAATGTTATGTTTGACATATCAAATGGGCACATGTCCAGGGCAGCAAACAGGCAAACAAAAGAGTCTCTGTCATGCCCGAGGAGCTGTGTTCATGATTAATCTGCCGTGAATGACTCAGACCAGCGGGGGGCGCTGTTCAAGAGAGTAAAAAAGGGAAGACAGAGCTGTCCTGGCTCAACAAAAACACCATTCCCACCCGTTTTGATTCTCCCTAAAGCCAAGTCACAAGCTGAGAGAGAATACAGCAGTTCTTGTCTGAGCTCTCTGAATTCTGATCCATTTAACTGCAAACAAGCTGTCAGCTTTTCTAACAACCTCAACAAGAGCAAACACAATCAGGTGATTAAGAAATTCCCCTGTACATACAAACTGGATCTCTGCTTCCTTTCCCTGCCCTAAAACAGCACAACACGACGGGAATATTATTTTAAAGCAACTTGATCCGAAACGTACGTGTGTTAATCACATCTCCTGACTTCCAGCCAACATGTGAAATCATCCGTAAGAGTGGGGTTACAGATGTTAGCCTCTGTGCCGGTCGAGATATTCCTGAAGAGGAACACCAACAACAACAAAATCTCTATTCTTTGGGGGAACATTTTCAACTGGTGTAGATTTATCTGTGAAGCTTGTTAAAGGGAAGACTTGGCTGTCACAAAGTGAAACGTAACGTAGCGTCACTGCTTCTGAACTCTCTGAGTGCATGGAAATCTGTCGAGATGAACCCAGATCTTTTTTCACAGCGTTTCAATTGGATGTCAGTCTCCAGAGTGCCACGGAAAACTCTTCAAAACTGAGCTTAGTTTATATTTAAAAGATATAACTGTGAAACTGACGTCGAGATTTATCTCATGGCGGATTATCAGCACAATGTGAAACCTGATAGCCAATAGGAAGAAGTTCATCAACAACAGATTGCAGGGTGGAATAGAATGATCTATTACTGGGGAAACCCAGGTGTCACAGCAGCAAGATGAGACAAAAGCGTACAAGCGAGTGATTCAAATCATTTTAATGTGCATAATGGTCCTGATGTATTCCTCACCACAAAAAGCAATTGATTTTATTAAATTTTACTAAACGTTTTGAACGGCCTTTCCTGGAGTTTTAATTGTTTAATCATATTCCTTGAATTACTCAATATTGTTGAATTTGAGGTTAAATATGATCCACTGGTTACATTGTCCCACAAACAGATGAGGAATTTGGTTTGTTGTGCATAAAAAACCCCCAAAAATAATCAATGTTATGTTAAAGGCATTTGGCAAAACGTGCAAAACTTACAGGAAGTGTCCACTGCTTAGCCGCTGTTCAAACTGAGAGAGAGTTTTAGCCACAATATTGCACAACGAAACACATTTACATGAATGTCAAAATTTGCACAGAAACATAAAGGTAGAGCCCTTATTTAGACGGTTTATTACCTGAAAAAAAAGGTTATTTTGGGGGTTAGTTTCACTTGAAGATCAAATAACATAAAAACAGAATTAGTAATAAATTTTGTTTAAGACGAGC
The DNA here is from genome assembly GCA_903067095.1 of Girardinus metallicus. Taxonomy (NCBI): domain Eukaryota; kingdom Metazoa; phylum Chordata; class Actinopteri; order Cyprinodontiformes; family Poeciliidae; genus Girardinus; species Girardinus metallicus. Next base: position 46,788 of record CAEGAE010094926.1, read on the forward strand.
TTTGACTACTGTTATCACAGTGCTCCAAAATTGTACACAAGTAAGCGTAGCACCACTAAAACACGTTGCTTACTCAAGTAAAAGAAAAACGTAGCTGTCAAAAACATTACTCAAACACTGAGAAACTGATCAAAACATCAATTATATAAAATTTTAAAATGACATCATCAGACAGAACATAATATGAAGTTACGTGGAAATGTTGGCATTTTAAAGGCCAAGGAGGAAAATAATTCATGTAAATAACAAAATCAGGTAAAAGATTCTTTTCGCTTTTTACATTTCTTTCAAAATAAAACCTATGAAACTTTGTGTCTGGTCAATTTTTGGTTTAAACAAGCGAATTGAAGTTACTCACATTGGGAAGAGTACCCAAACATTTGACTCAAATAAGACTAGTAATACTTAATAGTAAAAAGTACTGAGCCTTTTACTCATAAAAAGTCTCTAAAAGTTACTCAAATAAACGTAAGTAGTTATTACCCACTTCAATATATATAT
>CAEGAE010094927.1:0-28497 GCA_903067095.1 Girardinus metallicus
TATATATTTTTTAATTAAAGCTTTTTTCTGACCTGTGATCCCCTTGGACTTTATCTTGCTGTCGTAGTCTTTACAATTAACATCTCATAGAAAGTTGGGTACCTGCGGCTTAAAATCCAGTGCGGCCTATGCAAGTACAAAATTGATTTTCTTCCTAAAATTTGAGCGTGCGGCTTATAATCAGGTGCGCTCTGTAGTCCGGAATTTACGGTATATGTCCCGTTTTAACTTGTTCTTGTATGTTTTTCCGCAGTCTTGACAACATGATAATCAGAACATTGAATTTCCTTGACAACACAGACTAATTATTTGCGAATCTGACCTGGAAGTGGTTTCCGTTCTTGTCTGAAACATCACACACCACTTCGTCCGTGTGACTCATGGTGTAAACTCCTGGTCGGTTGGAGGGGGAGCAAGCATTTGGCTCGAGGTCGGAGGTATAAACACATTTCCCATCAGTTCGGATGTGCAGAAACCCGTCTCTAGACGGGAACACCTACAACACAGAAACGACGTCTGGGAATGACGAATGAAGGAATCTGCACACACGAGGCGAAGCGTAAACGGTGAGCCGGACCTCATACTCCGCTTGGTTGTTCCCAGTGATGATGGTTCCATCGGCTAAAAACACGTGAGCTGTGTGGCGTTTCGGGTACATCACTACTGATGCGCAGCCCTCCTTCTCCACAATCACCACCCGCTCTCTGGTCGAGTCTTTTTCTTCTTCACTCTTATCATTTGAAACCGTTTCGTTCAGTTCGTGGGTTTCCGAGGTTCCGCTCATCCCTTCTCCTTTGTCACAAACATCTTCACGCTCCTCTGGTTTGGTCACACAATCAGGCGCCTCCTCTGGAAAAATCAGCAGAGACCACCATGTTTGTGACATCAGAGTGTGAACAAACTGGGTGCTGTCAGATGGTTAAATGTGTGTGTTTTACCGTTAGGTGGTGTGACTAGAAAGAGGGTGGTGATCCTTGTTCCATCTGCATGATCAGCAATAACAGATCCATCTGGGCTCTTGACCGTAACCACCAGATCTTCTCGAGTCAGCATCACCTGACAACAGCAGGTGTAGCGAGGAGCTTTAATGAATAAAAAACTCAGTTCATGGCATCATTTCCTATATTAATGAACAGGTGGTTTGTAAATTTAGATTTGTAAGTCATAAACAATTAATTATTTTTATTCCTAAGCGTCCTAAAATGGTTCAGATAACTTTCTGAAGGGTTTTCAAACTTCCTTTAAGCACATTAAAGGTTTGTTGTTGTTTTTTTTTTTTAGATACTGGATAAGAAAACCAGAAAACCAACCAATCAGATGCCGATATACTGATGGTTTAAAAATTTTTTACAGTGCGCTCAATGAATTTCTAATATTACAGAGTAAATGTAGTAAAATTACAGAAGCCTCGCATCAAAACTTTCAGTAGTTGTCTTGTGGTAATAAATGCATGTTTTTGATCTCAGAAAGTGAATATGAAATTTAAAAAAATACTCCTTAACATTGTCAATTTTTCTTAGACAATAATGGAATAATTTACTTATGTTAAGAAAACCACACGGATGACATTTCTTCTTCTTAAAACTTAAGTTTGGTAACTTGATCTGAAGTAACTCGCCTCCTGGGTGACGGGGTCTGTGGCCAAGAAGGTGCACAGAGAGGTTGTGGGTATGATGCTGTATGTTGGTCCAGTGGTCCAAATCCGATCTCCAGTTGAAGTGGTCGTCTGCCACAATCGTTTCTGAGGCTCATCTTCCTTCTCTGAGTTCTCCTCTGATCACAAACAAAAAAACACATTTGACAAAGTTTCCTTTGTAAGTGATGCTTAAAGCTTCTCATGAAGAAGTCCAACCTGTCTCATCATCAGACACCAACACTGGTCCTGGACCTGGGGTGAAACTGACCGATCCATCTGCAAACAGCACCTACAAGCAGATTAGGATTTATGTTTATGTTATCACCTGGTGGTGATCTAATATCAATCTGAAGAAAAAAAAAAAAGACTTAATGTCTCTTCAAACTTTGACAACATGCAGATGACCATCTTTCTTACACCTGATTGAAGACCTGGCAGCATCACTGTGTGCGTACCTCTGCGGCGCCGTCTCTTAGGTAACGAATCACGACTCCCTGATTGGTAATGATGCGATACAGTTCCTGAGAAAGGGATTTGTCCGGCAGATCCTGCCCGGGTTTGCAGTGGAAAGGAAAACTCTGTCTGATCAAAATGCCGTACTCAGGCGACTCTCCTGCACACAAAGCAGTTCCAGGAAGAACCTTCATTTGGTAAATATCAACCTTCCAGAAACAACTTAAGTGCTATCATACAGAAGGGAGAGCAAAAATGTTCATAGGCTTTGATTAGGCCATTCTAACACTCTGATATAAAATATTCCACTGTCTCTGGCTGTATGTTTAAAGCCTCAATTCTCTAATATAAACTTTCAAACGGCCATCCTTTGAAAATAACAAAAATATTTGTTATTTTCCTTGAAATAGTAAATGTCTTTTTTGCTTTCTTTTTAATTTCATAAGAAGCAGAACCACAAATATCCAGGCATTTTTACTCAAACAAGATCTGAGTGCCAACAAAATCTCCAATGGCTGCTAATCGATTTATTAAACATGGCTAAATATGGAAAGCGTTTTAAAAGAGTGACCCAAATTCTGGTGTTGTTGCTGAGAATAGACATTTCATCTTCTAGTCCAGGAAAACAAATCAACAGTATTCTCCCTAAAAAAAAATAAAAAAAGGAAAACTGTTCACTCGTCTTTTAAAAAGGTAAATCTAAGAAACCCTTTATAGTTACAACGATTCACAGATCCTTTTTCCATAAATATTTGACCACTTTGTTTCACTAAAATATTGCATGTTTAATTTATTGTTGAGCTGATTAACTAAACAATAACAAAATAATTTGCGTTTTTCAATAAATCATCTTTGTTTCAACTTGATTTTTGGCCCACAAATCAAATAGTATTAGTTTAGGTGGAGAGTTATTTTTTGGCAGGTTTACAGTTATGACATAACTTTTCTTCTATTTCCAGGTAAAGCTTGGCGATATGACTTAAAAATAAAATCTGATTTTTTTTCTAACCAAATTTCCAGTTTTAATAAAACTGCTATTTGTTAACAGCTTTACACACACAGGCATACTCTTATCTAGTATTCAAGCAGCTTTTGCGAGCTGTTGTTTGCACTGGATTATTTAAGAGTGATGAACACAAATGGATGTCAGAAACACACATTTTAAACGTCTATCAAATAAAATACAATAAAGTTTGCGGTTGTAAAGTAGCAAAATGTTGGAAAATTTCAATGGGTGTGAATATTTTAGCAACAACAACAAAAAAAAAAAGGTTTTCTTCCAAAGTAAGAAATGAGAGGCGGTCAAACGGAGAAGCGGCTGATTGAGCAGCTTGCGAGTTGCCGTAGTTTCCCTCCGGCTCAGACTGACCCTGAGTGTTGTCAAGCTGAAACTGCAGCAGCAGGCCGTTGGGAACAGAAAGGCTGAGGCTGTTGAATGGAGGCAGCGGCTGAGGCGACGGCTGAATCGGCGGCTGAGGCGACGGCTCTGCCGGCTGCTCTGCACACTCCTTAAAACATACCAGCAATTTGGTTAATGAACCACAGCAAAACATCTCAAGATTTTAATATCACAGCTTTTACAATTTGTATCAGTGTTTTTACGTTTTATATCAGTTTTAGAGGAAGTCTGACCTGACTGGACTGCACTGGCGTCATGGAGCCAGAGTTTGGAGAAGGTAAAGTGACGGGCTCTTCTGGGGAGGCTTTTGGGATTTCCTCCTTAACCGCCTCCTCCTCAAGACTCTCTGAAACTCAAAATAAATACGATTTTCTGTTTCACACAAAAAAAATTACATAGTCCATGATAAAAATTTAGAGCGCAAATTTGGAACAGTTCAGGTGTTTCCAACTCAAACAAGAGAATATGTTATTATCCGGGTTATTATGTAAGAAACCTTTGTATTGTCCTGTTGCACCATAGAAACTGTATGAGAGGTGGATTTGATTGCGAAGGACTGCTGAGAAGGAGCACAGCTTCACTGCTTCTGGCTCTAAAACTGAGACACAATAACAAAGGGGGTTCTTCATTAATATTAATAGAAATACTTTAAGAACAGATCCAAAGGGCATAGACTTAAGTCATAGACAGTAAATTGCAAAAATAACTTGCTAGATATTGAAAGTTCCAGTTGTTATGGATAAATGGGCAAATATATATTTACTCACGGGACTTTTAAAGAACTGCGTACAATTAAAATAAGCAAAATGATTCAAAAAGTTAGGTCTTACAGAGTTAATGATGAAATATAATAGTTATTTTTCCAAGGTGGAATAATTATACAACAGATAAGCATTTGAACTTATAAGGAGAGTGATTCAAATAAATCAATTAGTCAATCAATCAACCTAATAAAACAATAAAGTCATGAAGATATTGAGTTTATGTAAACTTCTGATGAGACGCAATCAAATGACCTTTCACTCCATCCTTTAGCTCCGTGTTCTTTTTGTCCTGTGGCTCGCTGGGAGGTTTCAGGTGTTTGGAAGCAACATGGTTGACGTGTGTGTAGAAATGGTGTCCGTCCTTCCTCAACGCTACTTTCATTAGGGTAGAACCTGGAGATGGAACATCGTTTACTTCAGGTGAGGGCCGAGGAATGCCAATGCAAGCTACCAAATATACTTTAAACAAGCAAATGTGTCAGAAACTCTCGGTCGCAGATTGATTTTAATCATGTGTACCTTCGACAAAGCTCACGTTCTCCACAGTGATGCGTCCTCCATCTGAGGTGTAGATTTGCTGGACACATCCCGACACGTGGATCAGCTGTCCGTCCATGCTGTAGCCGATGAATCTCTACGGCAACAAAAATAAATAAACGCCTACTTATCAGCTGGAGGAGGACCGAGTGCCTTCCTGTTTAATGATTTCTATTTTTATGTGTGTTTCTTCACATTGTCAGGTTCCTCTGTCTGAAGGAGGACTCCCTTTTCAGCATCAGCAGATGCTAGGGAAACGGCAGATTCGATGAGGGTCTTGGCTGAACTGCCTCTTTTATCTCCTTTGTCCTTCTTGTCGTCAGCCGAAGCTTTGCCTTTCTTGTCAGACGATTTGTTTTCCTCTGACTTCTTCTGGCCTTTCCCCTTACTCTCCTTCTTTAATTTTTTGTCCAGCTCCTCTTTCTTCAGCCGGTCCTGCTCCAGTTTCCAGGCCTGTGAGGCAACACGAACCATAACTTCAAAGGAGAAGTGAAGCTTCTGCTTAGGAATGTGAAATAGAGCCACGTCTATTTTTAACTAAAATAAATAATTTGCAGACTGGTCTGCCAATGAAGAAGAAGGTATTAAAGTTTACATAATATTCTTTGCAGATGAAACGTTTTACAAAAATCTGAAAATAGCTTCAGTGTCTTGTAAAAGTACTGATACCTGATTACCACAAACTACAATGTATCTCACCTAAAATATCCAGCACACCAGTTACCTTCTGGCATCAAAGTAGATGGCAATGATGATTATACAGGATCGTGTGTGTGTTAGTATTGTGAATGTATATATATGTAGTTGTGTGGACATTTTGAGCACCCACTCAATGGAAAAATATTATCTGTGGGTCAGGGGTGAGATTTTTTTAGGCTATTGTTAAATATAAACTCAAGTGGTTAGGTATAGGGAAAATATTTTGGTCGAGATTTAGAAATTAATGAAAGTAAATGCAAGTTCACACAAGTATAGTGAGAGACGACTGTAAGTGTGAGAAAGGGTGAATTTGTCGGCTTAAAGTGCAAAGCTGTTAGAATGATGAGAGTATAAAGCCTGCAACACTCAAGCAGCTACTGTTCACACTCCCTTAACTAGTGAAACACGGTGATGGCAGCATCATGCTGCGGGGTTGCTTTTCATCGGTGCGGACAGGGAAGCTGGTCAGAGAGAAAGGCACTGAAAAACTTGCAACTGCAGCTAAAAGTTGGTTCCAAGTATTCACGCTGTTGACTGAAAGGGTTAAAAGAACTCCACACTTTTCAGATATTTTCTTGTTTAATAACAACACTTCTACTTCACAAATAACTTATAATAAAAGACAGTTTGCCTTTTTAATTAGGGAAAAAAAATGAGAAAAAATTCAAGGGCTGTGAATACTTTTGCAAGGCAAAGTATAATCCAGCAATAATTCTTCATTTACACTGTTTTATATCCTCCCAGCTCCCCTTCCTGCATTCCTCACCAGAAATAGTCGGTTGTTTTACACTAAACTCCATTTTAAATCTCATAGATCAGTTTCTATAATGAAACTGGGATTTCATTATAGAAGCTGATACGTGCTGCTGTGCTGCTAAGGGCGACCTTGTTTGTGGGACATTAAAGTCACATAATGAAAAGATGTCCTGGTAGTGATGGACTGGGTTTGCACTGCAGGCTCTGGTTAATTACATGCTACTGTAACTGAATAATTGTGTGGCCCTTGTGTGAGTTCAGTGTTGAGTCTCAGGAAACTGACTTTGAGGGACTCCTTTCTAATGACTGGTTCCTGAGCTTCTTCCTCCGCTGCGGGGCATTCAAGGTCTACAAGGAATAAAACAAATGCAGGTTTTATACCGCATTTATGCTGAGGTTATGCACTTTATACCATAGCTCCCTAAAAACATAACTTGATATTTTTATCTCCCATGGCAAACGGATTAAAAAGTATAGTGAAAATAATAAAAATACTGATTTATTCTGCCTGTTTACAACCAAATAAATTGTTGCAATTCCTAAACTAAAATCCAGGACTAGAAATTTGAATTTAATTGAAGATTCTCTGACTTTCAGGTAAAAAAGTCGAATCTTTAGGGTCTTTAATTACAATATTTGTACAGAAAATATTTTTTCTACAATATATGAACAAACGTTTTGGCCAAATATGCTACAATAAATATTAAATTAACCAAATTCTAAATAAAGAACAAACATAACAATTGAAATAAATCAATACAGAAAAGGAAAATATAGTAAATATGTGACAATATAATTTTATCCTTGCACAAGCTGCCATTATAAATTGGTTGGTGCGAGTTTTTGCTCCATAAAATTTGCACTAACTTAAATGTTTTGCCACTCGTGGCAGCAAAGTGCGTATGCATACTTACTTATTCAACACAGACTTTTCTGAAACCAACACATTACCTTTTGGAGTCTCAGGAGGCATCTGGCTTTTCATCAGCATTTCCTCCCTCTTCACCTCTTCCTCCTTTGTCCAGTTGTAGATTTTATCAGCAACATGCTCCAGATATTTTCTACGGTAAACATCAGAGGAATCATATTTACCTGCAGATCTGGAGGAATGTCAGCTTCGCCTGACATAGTCGCTACAATTTTTTATTTCCAAACTGAACACTTGTGCATACTCAATACTCAATTTTCTTTTTTTCCAGGCAATTTGATCACACTCTGTTCTTTTGATTTGGTAAGCATTTATTTCCAATTCCACTGATTGTGAAACAACAAAACGGCGTCCAGTGAGGGAGGAAGTACTGACCTGAACTTGACATCAGTGTGGAGGGCCTCATCCCAGAAATGTTTGGACAGGCCGTGAGAATTCATAGGATTGTGGCAAAAAACATATAAGATGTTTGCATAGCTTTCTCTGAAGATGTCCATGCAACAATATTCCTCTGAGGCCTTTTGCAGAACCTAAACAAGAGAACGTGCAAAGCTCAAATCCAGTTTTGTTTTGAAGAAAAATTCAGGAAACTTCACAAATTTAGAGAGAAAACAGATAATGCACAAAGTTAAAAGCAGGTTTTTAAACAATCGATTACCTGGATTCTCTGTTTCTGAGAATCCAGAGAGGTTCTATATTGTTGTAATCAAAGAGTCATAAACAAAACCCACCTGTGGAAAAACAGTGGCACTGTGATGTTCTGTATAGTACCAGTCAAACAGACATCTTTGTCTCCAGTTCTGGATTTCACATAAATCCAGCTGGCTCCAGATTTCCCCATTCAGGTGCTAGAGAAAGAAAAGTACTGGCAAGTAAATAATATTTTCTTTCAAATAAAACATTTAAAACTGATGTGGCAGCAGAAATAATGTGTAAACAATACCTCTGAAACTCCAGGGTCTTCAGTGAGAAAAGTTGGCTCTATAGAGAAGTGACAGTATGAGGTACGTAGGTGAAATCTGGCGTCTCTGACCGATTTAACATGCTTTCATACCTATAGTCCGTGGGGTTTGAAGCTTCTGTTTAGCATATAACAAAGGATTTCCCCAGGGGATAACCGTTTGTGTCTGCTGTGTTTCATCATCGTTCAGTAAAACACCCAGCTGATCCACCATGGTCAGTGGCATAGACTCAAACACGCTCTGATCAAACAGCCGCTCCACCTCGGGCCAGGGCATGCCCTCTATAGGAGATTATTACGTTAAGAAACTGTGAGACGTATAGAGGAAACAGGGAACAGATATAATAATTGGCAACAGGTTTAGTGAGCTCCGTCCTGACCATCTGTGCAGTAGTGCTGCAGCTGTTGTTTCATTCCCCTCCAGCAGGTGTCACCGTTTCTCTGTTCAGCGACGGACTGAATGAGCTCCGAGACTGGACTAGTCTTCAAAATGGATGTCTCTATCTTAGCTGGATTAAAACCCTTAACCACCTGCATGGGTCACACACAGCTAGCATATCGCTCTAAGTTGCAGAGTGAATTATTTATATTAGCCCACATTTTAGTGGTGAGTAAGGAGCTGATAACTGACTAAAGAGACAAAATCTTACATATAAAATCAGATGTACAAACACTACAAACATGGAATTAACAGTTTGAGAATAAACCCTCACGGTGATGTTCTGTAATCGTATTCCCCTCTCGTCGTGGCATCTGAGAAGCACAGGGTCGCCAGGCCTCTGAGCATGCTCTGTCCCATAATTCCCCATCAGTCTCTAACGTAGAAGACATAAGCAGAAAGTAGAGATATTAGAAAGCACTGTGTTCATGCAGTGTATCGCAGAAGAGCACACAAGAACACTCCCTTTAAATTTAAGAGTTTCATGTATTTTAAGCATCTTGTTTTGTTTTTGGGGGTGGGGATTGTGCACTTAGTTCTTCTCTAACTTTTACACTTTATTTGACAAAGAATTAATGAGTAGAATCTGTTGGTGAGTGGTTTAAGATCATGGAAAAAGACCTTGAATTGACAGAGGGAGCATCCATCATAAACCCTTACAATGGAAAGCATTGTGCAGTTACTGGTTTCACAGTATAACAAGGCTTTGACGGATTACGGTTTCAAAACTGCTAAAATAAGCACTGCCGGTCAGCTGGCTGAAAGAAGGCACGTAAATTTTTCTCCCTTTTACAAGGAAGCTAACCTGGGCATTTTAGCCATACATTTAGCCATAATTTTAGCATACAAACTAATGCTTGCATACTTAATGGAGTAGGACGACGTTATTAACATGCAAGTGATAGCCCACATGCTACTGGCAGCATTTTAGCACACGTTAGCATTCTGAATAATGTAAGTAAATGTTAGCCAACAGGACAGTAATACCTCATCCTATTGAGAGGATTTCAGCTAACTCTAGAATCGAGCTAATTTTAGCGCATGCACTGTTTGATCACTGAAGTGGAGTAAATCCATGTTAGTCAATTTCCTCATGATAGCCCACATAACAAAGGTAGCATTTAAGCTAACATTAGTATTTTAGTTAATTTTGATATGAAAGCAAAGCTTAACACACCAAACAGAGTAAGTCACTCCTATCCAACATGCTAGTGATCGCCCATGTGCTACTGACCATATTTTAGTTAATCTTAGCATTTTAGCTAATTTCAGTTGTATGCTTGTTTCCACGCTAAATGGAATATGTTGCTTGATGTCAAAATGCTAGTGATAGCCATGCTAATGTTAGCATTTTAGCTAAAATTAAAATTTTAGCTAATTTTGATATAGAAGCTGAACTTATACTTGATAGAGTAAGTCAATATTAACTTGATGGTGACTGCCAAAATGCTGCAAAGAGCTTTTTGGCAAACCTGGGCATTTTATCCAATTTTAGCTTACAAACTAATGTTTGCTTAGTAAACAGTGTAGAACATTAGTCAGCAAGCTAGTGATAGCCTACATGCTATTGACAGCATTTTAGCAAACTCTAGCATACTCAAAAGAGTGAGTCAGTATTTGTTTACATGCTAGTGATAGCCTATATGGTAATAGTAGCATTTAAGCTAAAATTAGCTTTTTAGCTAATTTAGATATAAAATCTAAACTTAACATACCGAATGTCTTAAGGCTGTGTTAGTGAACATGCTGGGGATAGCTCACAAGTTATGGACAGCATTTTAGCTAACCTTAGCATTTCAGCTAATTTCAGCTAAAAAAAATTGGTGCTAAATGCTATTCAAAGCATTTTAACTAACTTTAGTATTTGATGATCTCCCTATTCTCAAATCTCTGTTGTTCTGGAATCAGCTCTGCAGCCAATCACAACTCAACCCATAAACTTCTCTCCTTTCGTTTTTCACCCTTTTAAGCTGCTAATTTGTCTAATGTTCTTTCTTTTCAAATGGTGCAGTCAGCTTTGACTGATTTGTGAGAACATTTAATAAAAAGAAAGAAAATTTATATTCAGGCAAGGTTTGAAGTGGCTTCACGCTTCAAGATAAAAAAACACAGGAAAGTAAGCAGCTGAGTCTGCTCATAGAAGTGTACGATCCTCCCCCGATGCTGACGTCAGAGCGGGCGTACTCTGTGTATGCTACTTCAGCAGCTCTAAAAGCAGCATACAAAAAGCGGAACAACACTGGCTGCTCTTAAGACGGTCCTGGCCACTGAAATATGAGACGCCTGCTCTAAAGACCACCCTTTAAAAAGCATTTGCTGCATTGGCCGGGAATCGAACCCGGGCCTCCCGCGTGGCAGGCGAGAATTCTACCACTGAACCACCAATGCTGCAGATGATATAGCTTCATCTACGTGGAGGTTTCAACAAGTGTGTGTGTGTGTTTGCTGTCACCATACCTCCTTGTCCTCTTCCTTTTCCACAACAGTGAGGACCTCATCTAACAAATGATGCTTCTCTTCTTCTGTGCTCAGCAGAGGCAGGAAGCTTTGGAGCATAAAGCTAACCAGATCACAGTCTAACCAGGGACCAGTGGCAGGTTGGTCCTCTTCCTCAGCAACGGGAAACACAGGCAGCACAGGCACCTCTGAGGAAACCACCACCTGAACAGAAATGTATGTGCAAGAAAAACTGTTTATGCCACAATAAATAAACAGGAAACCGGGAAATCTTTCATGTTAAAAAAATGTAACATTTAACCTAAAAATGTAGGGAGACGTTGCACACCTACCTGCTCCAGCATACAGTGCAATATCAGAGGTACAGAACAGGCTTCAGGAGGAACCATGTCCAACAGATTGCTATAGTAACACATGTCCGCGTTCACAGATACAGTTAAAGGCGACTTGCTTTCTGTACACAGAGGAGACAGATTTTAGAAAAAGAAGACCTTACCAGCATGGTATGTCAAGAAAGTAAGCAAGGATATGAATGAACAATGGACGTTTAAGTTAGGAATAGGTTTAACCTGAAGGTGGTGAGCTAGATGCTTTGGTTGGCTTCTTTTTAGAGCGAGGCATCAGCTGAGCAACGGGCTCAGCATGTACCTGGAAACACACAAGGTGAAGCTTTAATTAACTAGAAACAGAAAACAGACTAACTTGATTCAGCAGATAATGTAGGAGGATCTTTGATATAAATTTAACAAGAGGCAATCATGTCATGCACCATCCGCGGTGGCGTACTGCTAACAGCCCTTGAATGCAGAAGCAGATTGCTCTGTGGCTTTGCTACTAAGGCAGATCAATAACAAATCATCTGCAGAACTCAGCAGGATCTCCTGCATCCGTAAATAATGTACAGTTCTCCATATGCAGCACAGAGCAGAGTGGCGCAGCGGAAGCGTGCTGGCCCCATAACCCAGAGGTTGATGGATTGAAACCATCCTCTGCTTATAGCATTTTAGGGCCTCTAATCTTAAAATGTTTCATCAATGTTTGGATTAAATCAGACTCAAGCTACAGGAAAGCAGAGAAATTTGTTATTTTTATCTTAAATCCTAAATTGATAGCATATGTCAATAAAAAGGCAAGTTGGTCAATTATAAAAACACAAACAAGCTGAGGACTGTGACTGAACGCATGTCTAAGTAATATGCAAGTTTCAGCCAAAGGTTTAGAAAAGAAATATCCTTCTTTTTCCCTCAGAAGGAAAATCCAGGTTCTACAGCAACGTCAAGGTATGAAGGTTCACACAAAAAAAGTTAAACTGTTAAAAATATCTGAAAAACAAGATTAATAATAACAGCACTAATGCATAAGACAATAAAAATACTGAGCAGATAGAGTGTACAGAATAGGATAACACACAGATTTGTATGTACATAATGTGCATGTGTATGTGCGCATTGAAAAGATTAAGTGTTTGCAATGTATGAAAAATAGAAACGGAGCAGAAAAAGAGCTGCAGTACCAGTAGAAATATTATTGAACATGAATAAAACTGTGCCAATTCCAGCACAGATGTAAACATTTATTTTGTTATTTATAGGAAGAAGGATCTCCTATAAAGCTCCTTTGTGCACTTAAGATGCAGCAGTCTGTCACTGACTTTGCACAGTTATTATTAGTATCAATCATCTAATTTTGGCCTTTTAATGATGCACAACTTCAACTATTTTTAAAACAATGAAGTGTTGTTTTAAACTTAATGCAGATGAACCAAATCCAATCAAATATATACACCCTAAGTAATTAACAGTTAAATTTTCTTTAGGAAGTTGCAAAGAAGCAAAGGTAAGCCTCTGTTAATGTTCTGGATTTATACATCTTTCAATCAGATTGTGGTTGAGATCAAACCTCTTTTCATGTGTGCCAGGGATCATTTTACACTTGGAACATCGAACCATGTTTAAGTTTCGCTCTTTTGATCCACTGATAAATAGAAATCGATCAGAATATTCTGAAAAAGACAGTCCTGTATGCTAGCTTTTAGTTTTACCTCTAAGTCCTCCATTACAGCTGTGGGTATAGGGATGAGCCGGACATTGTCTCTGTAGTGCTGATGCTGCCGGCGCCACTGCAGACAGTCATAGATGAGCCTGGCAACATCGTCAAATATCCGGTTTCCCAGCTCCAGCTGAACGCAAAAGACCAACACGCAACATTAAGAAGCTGTAAATATTTGCAGGGAGGGACAAAAAAGGCTTAAAATGTGTAAAAGCCATAATAACAACAAAAATATTCAAACACTGCTCACCAGAGAGTGAGGGTCTGGTATTTCGAACGGGAGCAGGAGATCTGGGACGATGTAGTTCAGCTGAGTCACATCATGGAGCTTAGAGTCTGGTGGGCCGCTGTCTAAAACCGACCTCAGGTGAGTCCAGAACAGGTTGAGCTTTCTGGTACTTTCTGGAACCTCTGAACACCAGAGAAAACAGAAACATTTGGTGAATATCAGAACACGTTATAATAGATTCATATTTCTGGTCTGTAGGAGACTTTCAACCTGCAGGCACAACTGGAGAACTCTGCTCCGCTTCCTCCTGAACGTTCAGCTCTACTGGTTCTGGAGAGGCTTCTTTGTGCTTGGAGCATAACTTGATGACATTCGCAACATGAACACCGATGGTATTAAGCACTCCTATCAGGTTTGGCTGGTGGAAGCCGACTATCAGAATATAGTGCTGGGGACCATCCTCTGGCTCATCATCTGAGGAAAAAAACAAGTCAGGATCCTAACCCTGAAGTAAGGAAGGAAGGACACAAAGATGGAACAAAGGTAGAGAGTTAAAAAGAAAGAAAGGATGTAAGGGAGCAACGACACAGGAAATAATCTAACTAATCCCAGGAAGAAAGGAAGGAAGGACACAGAGGAAGAAAGATACAATTGAACTGAAATACTTTATTTTCCCTGAAGGGCAATTTGTAGCAGAGTCTACAAAATTTACACAAAACACACACACACAAAAAAGAATAAAACAAAAAACGTACATTTATAAAATTACATCAGGACTCCAAAAAGCACAATTCATCTCGAATCAATTAAAAACTCAAGAGCTAAAGGAATAAAAGACCTCAAACGCCAGTTTGATTTTGCCCTTTGGGCGTCTGTAAACCTTCGATGTTGCCCTCTTAGTGACTCTTAAGTTAAGAGCTCGAAAGGTTCTCTCAAAGAGCTCACCTGCTATCTTTGACCAAAACTTTTGCCCATGTATCTATACTGGCTGACCATCTGTACCACTGCACCATTCATGAGTTCAATTGTTGGTCGAGTCGACTTCTTTGAAAATCAATCAGCGTCTCTTTAGTTTCTGAAACATTTAACTGCAAACAAATATTATCGACCCACTGGATGAACCGGACTGTGACCCACCTCCTTGTCTTGCAAGAGCCTAACAACAATTATAGAGCTGTCTGCAAATTCAATAGTAATGACCCTTAACTCACTTTGGCTCTAAAACTTGTTAGTGTGGAACATTCAAATCAGAGGTAATAACACCATCTCTCTGACGAGAGCCAGTTGAACGTAAAAGAGAGGAAAAAAACAAGGAATGAAGAAAGAAGAGACATAAGGAAGGCAGGAAATGAGGTGGGAAGCAACCTACGAAGGACATAGAAGGAAAGACAAAAGGAGGATCATAATATTTAGACAATGGCATAGGTAATAAAGCCAGGAATTACAAATATCTCTGTTATTTCTCTCTACTGAAGTCAAATTTCAGACTTTTTAAGTGTGTCTAGACACACTGTGATCACTAGAATAATATGCTATAGAAAAAAATGAAATAAAAGATAAACTCACAGATAAATAGCTAGAGTTCCTGACAGGATTTTTCTTTACCTATGTATACGGGCGTCTCAGCATCACCCCTGCGTTTGAGCTTGGTTTTCTTGTCTTTGGAGGGGTCTGCACCAGAGGCCTGACCCTTTCCTGGGGTCTGACTCTTTCCCTTTTTCTCTTTTTTGTCCTTTTGTTTGCCCTTTCCATCAGATTGAGATTGAGTCTTTTCTTTTTGTTCCTCACTTTTCAGCTGAAATTGACAAAAAAAAAAAAACATTAAAACTAACCAATGGTAGACAATGTGAGCTCTAAAGTAATTCTGTACGGTTAAATCCCACTAATGATGAACAAACTAAAGAATTACCACACAGAATAAAATTTATAGCGAAGCATTTACCTGCTCAACTTCCCGTCTCTTCTGATCACAGGCTTTAACCTCCAGCAGCTGGAATTTCACTAATTTTGCCACCAGGTCGATGGGAATCTCCTCTCCGGCATCCAGCAATGTCTTAGCAGGCTGAGTAGACTAATTAACGTACCCAAGCACGCAAACACACAAATATATTTAGAAAAGAAGACTAAGATGCAATGGATCTAAGAAAATATGAAGGCTACACAAAATTTGGAAACCATGCAATAACAATGCAATGCCCCCTTCAACACTTAGTGACTTTAGACATCTTGGTCTGCAACATGCAAGAATTAAAAGTCCGTCCACCAGCCCAAATATCTGCCAAATACGATCATAGTGTTTCACATCACATGACGGTGATTGAATATCTTGTACAGCTATTAAACTAAAGCGTCCAGCATCCCAAACCTACCTCATAAAACAAGGGAAGATTATCTGGCTTTTTTGCTTTGGGATTCCCCAGCTTATTGATCTGTGAGGAGAATGATCAATCAGAAGCAGTATCTACTTGTTTGGAACTGACACCATGATTAAAAAAAATTACTCACAAACTTAAATTTGTAGGTTTTTTGCTTTGGTCAGATGAGAGTAAAATTGAACTTTTCAGCATCAGATACTATAGCAGAGTTTCCCCCAAAATATTATAAGCCTGGTGGCCTGCCAGACTTAGAATTGTGCCCCCACCAGGCTAAACATTGCTTATTTATTTAAGTCTTTTTAAAAATGTTAGCATTTTTTAAGAATTTATAGTTGGTGTTCAGGTATTAATCTTCCAGTTTTTTAGTAACACATAATTATCAAGTGATATTTTCAAATTTCCTGTCAACTTTAAACATTTTTTAACTCAAAAACGTGACGGGCCGCATGAACGACTGCCTAGCACCCAACCGCCAGGCTTAGCAGGTTTTCTGGGGGGAAACCTTGGTAAAGTGTATTTTAGGTAAATGCTGAAATCTCCGGTTTGCCAAATATGCCTAACATTTTTCTGAGAAATGATTTCATAAACAGCGGAGAGTCCAAACATATCGTGGCTTGCACTTTTTTTTAAGGTCAAATAAATAAGAAGAGCAACAGATACCTTTTCAACTGTGCTGTCCCACGATATGAGGGAGAAAAGTTTGCGCTGTGGACGTTCAAAACTCAAAACCAGAGACTTGATGAGTTCTTCCTCTTCTTCTGGACCATCTCCAACCACGAGAGACACACAGGCAAGCCAAGTGTCCTGTGGAGGTCATGACACCGGGATAAACAGCTTAATTGAAGAACCGCCATTGCTGCTACTTAGGCTATCATGTGATTTAAGGCTGAAACACGAATGTTTCCGTCATAATACATGAAATGTATTACTTTAGGCGCACTAAGTAGCAAAGAAACTCAAAACGTCGTTGAATTGAAAATAGCAACAAGATAAAAACTATAATTTCGACTGGCTACAGTAAGTTTAGTTGTACCAAATTTTCTGACGAACGGCAACTTCTTCTTCTTTTTTATGGAGGTTGGGAAGCAGCGTTTACATGTGCATTACCGCCATCTACTGGAATGGAGTGTAGTATTACACAGATTTATAACAAATTAATAAATAAATTAAAAAAAAAAATAAAAGAAACTTCCGGTTGTCGGTCACCTTTCAAAATAAAAGCTTAAAAGTAAGCCTCAATAAATTCGACAGTTGCTGTCGAATTTTTTTGACATATGGGTTCTATGCCACCTCAAAGATGGTGGCATAAAACTATATAAACATGGTGATGGTGATATACAAGTCTCTAGAACACAAAGAGAAGTAAGCGAAATGACAAACCTCAAACTGCGCTTTGATGAGATCAGTCTCCCAGTTCTTATTAAAAGGTTGAACAGGGCTACTTTTCTTACCAGCGCCTTTTTTACCTGCCGGTGGCATTTCTGAAAACGTATAGAGTATAAAAAATTAACAAAACAACGCCAAAAATCAGGTTTAAGAAGTTAAAACTATGAAGTTTTCATGTAGAATGTTTGTGTTGTCCTTAGCAACCAGGTCACAGTTAAGCACAATTCTTAAAGGAGCCGCACCTCATTTAATAGTACTGCGAAAGCCTGACTTTCACAGTAAAGCTAAATTATAGAAAAGTAAGGAAACAACATTATTAGTAGTTTGCTCTGTTAGACACAATTCTAAGTTAAATATTGTTGAATATTGTTATAATTTCTGCTTATCTGCATTGACCATTCTTGCTCTGTATATTACACACATAGCGTCAAGAGTGTTTTCTAAAATTTGGTTATGAAATGTAGTATCACCTACCTACTAATTGTATTTAAGTAACAGTAGCACTGCTTCCACATATTATTATTCAAGTAAAAGTAAAAAGTAGACGTTCAAGAGATTAATCAAGTGACGTATGTCTTAAAAAGGCTACTCGAGTACTGAGGAACTCATCATTTATGTCTGAATTAACACTTTATAATGATGACAACAGAAAAGCAAATCATAAAAGCTAAAGTCAGGAGCATCTTCTGGTTTTATAGACTGAAATGATAAAATTTATATAAATAATATAACTACAAAATAACAACTATTAAGCAGAAGACACGCTTTTCATAATAACAACAAAACTTGTGTATAAAGCTTAGTATAAACAACATGGCTAGCTGTGTCTGGTGTATTTTTGATTAAAGCATATAACTCGGAAAAGTTGCGATATTTCATAATAAAGTTACTCAAGTGAAAATAAAAAATATGGTGGAGTAAAACTACTTCTAAAATTAATTTATATCTATATTTTAAAATATGTATAATAACTTAATTTGAACTCTAGTCACTTTGATTTATTCCAAATTTCCTAAATGTTTTATTTAATGTTGTCCACAAGATGGCAGTAGCAAGCATCCAGTGCTCAGTGTTATTCAACTGTTTGTTATTGGGCCCAGTTTCTAGTGTTGGAGTCTGAACCCCACAGTAGGAAGTCTAGAAATGTATGTTCTGATAAAGGTTTTTTTTTAACATAGTTATCAGGAGCGATACAAATTGTAGCTTGACTTTTTATTTGCATGATTCCACCCAGTCAGGGCTCAGGTTTTATGTCTCATCAGTATCAGGTGTGTAAAACCTAAAAACTCCAGCATTAAAATGTAACTAAATGTAACTTGTAATTAATATTCTGACACATATTTTGCTTGATATCTATGTGAGAACCAATGACAATGGGTATTTTAAGAATACAAACTCAGGGCACATACACTGTGATATCTAAAAAACAAAGATATTGTTCCATCTGATGAGTCAATGTAAGAAAAGGAAGGTTATTTATATCTAATACAGCAGCGAATCGCTGTAATGGAAATAAAGCTGCATGCGCACTTTTTTATTTAAATAAAGAGAACGTTTCGAACGGTAATTAAACTCATCATCAAGTGGAATACAATTAAAGACACTTCACTGAATTTATGATAATGGAGAGTGAAGCATTTCAGGCCACTTTGCTGCACCCACACACTATTAACAATCATTAAAAGGATTCATAATACTTTTGAAATGGCGTTGTAGCACTTCTTTCTTTTTATCTTTTAGATTTTCTGAGTGACGCACTGGACAAAATTAGTGCCAAAGACGTGATTCATTTCCACCTTTAAGAAAATACGACCTAAAAAGGCTTAAGTGCACTCAGCTCAATATTCTTTCTCTGGTTATTGTGTCCTATCACAGTGACTCTGTGCTATCTTCCTCGTTTGCCACTAAATTTCATTCAATGTCCTCCGAACGGTTTCACCAGTGTAAATGGGACATTGCTGTCTGAGTGTTTCTTTTCACTCCCAACAGAGGCCCATAAAAGCACAAAAGCAAGACAACGCCCACCTGTTAGATGCCAGAGAAATTCATCTTTCATGCCAGCAGTTCATTAGTTACGGAGGCAGTGCCCTACGAAGGTCAAACAGCAGCAAGACAGAGTGACACTCTGTTCTGGCTGCGTGGTACATGGCAACGTCTCAAAATATCCATAGTTCTTTTAGGGATGGGCTGCAGTGAAACCCGTGCATCATGTGCTTGTTAGAGGATATTTTATTTCACTCTACGGCATTCATGATGGTTTATTAAAGATCTGCACCCACTTGATACTCAAAATGATGTATCGTATTTGAGTTAATAGAATCTGATCAGGCCAAGAGGTGCTCTGCATCACTGTGTAAAACCAGAATAGCAAGTCATGATGCTATTTTTCGAACATACTACAAGTATGGTTTAATGTTGTTTTGAAAAGCTAAACAAAGTTCATATCAAGCATCTCACAAACTATTTGGCAAAAGTTTGAAAGGGTTTTACTCACCAAAACTTAACAAGCATGTTGTGGTAGTTCTAGAACTGCACTTCTGGAAAAAATTAAGAGACCACATAAACTGGTCGTTTTCTCTGATTTTACTTTTTATAGGTATATGTTTAAGTAAAATGAACATTGTTCTTTTATTCTATGAACTACTGACAACAAGCAAAAATTTAGGGTGACACTTTATTTGAAAGGGTATACATAAGACTGACATGACACTGTCATAAATATGAAGGAGTCTTCATGAATTTAAAATTTGCATTAAAAGTGGATTAAAAGTATCAACTTAGCATTATTTGGTAAGTAATGACTTTTTATGCAAAGTTGCAATAAAAATTACATTAAAAGCCATTACTGAATGACACTTCTTAACAGTCATAAACATCTTCTTCACAGGTGTTATATCATGTTTATGAGAGTGTCCTGTCACTCTTATGCACACCCGTGCAAAAAAAGTGTTGTATTTACTTGTAGAAAATGAAAAACGTGAACATATTGAAAAGATGCAGAACTTTCAGACCTCAAATAATGCAAAGAAAACAAGTTCTTATTCAACAATACTAATGTTTTAACTCAGAAAGAGTTCAGAAATCAATGTTTGGTAGAATAACTATGAGGTTTTCAGTGGGATTCAGTGCAGCAGTCCCTTCATTTTTTCCAGAGCTGTATATAAATCTTGTTGTCACAACAACCTTTAATTTCCCTTTTAATGAATAAAGTATTTTTGAACTCAAAATAACTGTAAATGCTAAGATTAAGCTCTGGTTTCTAAAGCTACTTTTGTCAAAAACAATTCTTCAGTTTGTAAGAATTTGGATTAATTTGCCATTTCATTTCCTACTTGGAATCAAATTTGCTCTCGTGCACGTTAAAATTTATGGTGTTATTTAGTTTGGAAAATCATTTCTAAAGGTCACTCTTTTAAATTAATTCTACTACAAAAAAATAAAAAATAAAGTAAAGGTGGTTTAGATCTCAAACAGATTAGTTTTTGGTCAGGAGAAGAGAAAACGATCTAATCTAAAAACAACAGTTTGAATAATCCAAAGATAAAATGGGAAAGCTGCTGTAAACTTGTGTGCACTATCTGCAATCAGATTGCATGTTCTTGTATGTTTAGTGCTATTTGTTCCTATTGATTTGCCATGACAGTATTTGAAGATGTTGTAAGGCCATTTGTTTTAGCTGACCTGAATATGGAACTTTTCCAAATCAATAACAATCAACTCTTCAGCAAATATTTCTATGTATTGCTAAAACTGATAAACATTAAAGGTCACACAAAGACCAGGTCAGAGATCAAATTTAGGTTATGCTGAAGTGATCTGAGGGAGTAGAGATGTAAGAATTGTTAATGGAAAGTGATTACAAAGTACTTCATGTGGATTGTATTTGTAATGTTGCTGTGGTTTCAGTTCTGTTTATTTGACATTTTTATTTTGTCTTTAAAGTCATTTTCCTTGTAAAATAAACTTTTATGTTTTAAATCTCTTTAAATCCCACCTTTTATGAGTATTAATCGTGTTTGGTTTTGAACGAGAGTAAAGCTTTATTCAGATCAGAGAGTCAAAGGGAAAAGAATAGCTCAAATGCTATGAGCATATCTATAAGGTAGATGAGCCACAAATGAATGTGAGAGTGGCTTAAGAGAAAGGCAATGGTAGTGAGACAGTAGTGAGGTGTGCAGTGGGAGACACAAAAAGTTTAAAGGTAGAGGTGTGATTTGTTAAGGGATCAGTTCTGAGCCTCTTGAGGTTTGCAGAGGTGATAGAGCGAGAGATAGGTGAGGTCGAAGAGGAGTCAACATGGAGTACAGTACAATGTTCACAGATTACATCGTGATCCCCAACTTACATAACCCTCTTCTTCTGGACTGATACTGTCTCCTGATGACAACTGAGCACTAAATCAAACCTTTTCCCTCTACAATCTGATAGACTCAGTCCTGAACATTCAGAGACACATAGAGATAATTACAAAGTCGGCCTTCTATTGCCTGAAGAACATTTCTAGGAATAAACGACTAACGTCTGAGCAAAATCTAGAAAGAGTCACTCATGTATTCATCTAAAGTCGCGTTAGGGACTTTAGATGGATAAAAAGTCAGCCAGAGAGCTACAACAGATCCAGAACGCAGATGCTCGCGTTCTCACCAAAACCAACATAGAGTCAAATTAAGTCGAGCTTATTATATTGCACATTTCAGCATGAGGCAGTTCAAAAATGCTTTACACCATAAAAACATGATACAATAGCCAATTATGAAACAAGCAGTAAACATTATATTTTCTCAAATGCCATCATTCAAATCCTCAAGCTAATAAGTTGATCATTGTTCCAGTTACCAGGAATTAATGACAACTTTACACAGGTAGGTTTTTAGCCTTAATTTAAAGAATCTCAATGTTTCAGCATCTTTTCAGTTTTCTGGAAGTTTGTTTCAGATTTGTGGTGAATAGAAACTGAATGCTGCTTCTCCATGTTCGGGTCTGGTTTTTTGGTATGCAGAGCAGATCAGAACCAGAAGATCTGAGAGGTCTGGAAGGTTGATGCAGCAACAATAGTTCTTCAGGGATTTATAAACTAACAACAGTATTTCAGAGTGTATTCTCTGAGCTACAGGGAGTGAATGATTTCAAAACTGGGGTGATAAAAGAAAGGGATGAAAAAGAGACAGTACATAAGGAGACAAGGGTTAAGTGCAGAAGGATTGCTGCTAAGATGAAAAACAAGGTTTTTAAGAAGGCATCTAGACCGGATATGATCCAAGGTTTAGACAGTGGCATTAATAGAGAGACAGCAGGTGGAGGTGGAGATGGCACAGCTGATGATGTTCAGATATTTAGTGAGTGTGGCCCAAATGGACAGGATTCAAAATTAGTGTTTTAGAGAGACAGACCATGTTTATTTAAAGCAAAAATAAAGATGCAAAGCTGAGGAGTTTTAAAGATGGGGGTGGGGGGCAGTGGATGACAAAGGTTGTTAAAAATGGAGCTAGAGAGGTGAAGAACAGGAAAACAACAAGAAGCATACCACAGCTATTTTTATTCTTTTTTTTTATAGAAACATGAGTTTGTTGGCAAGATTCGGAAGGTAAAAAGCTTGTAACAGCAAGTCTGAAAAGGGTCTCTGATAACAACGCCATCTTTAACATTCAAAAAAGATGAAATACCATAGAAAAAACGCATTGTTGACATAAAATATACAGAAACTAACAGCAGGCAGATAAACACGTTGAGATAAGCAACATGGAGTCCCATGGTGACATGCAATCACTCTCCAGCCAAGTTTATCAGATTTCCCTCTTCCAAAAAGGAGGCTGTAAAACGGGTCAGGAGGAAGGGAAACACGGAACCATGCCAGGCGTATCTCTGAGACCTCACAACAAACAGGCCTATCCTGTGACTTTGAGCCTCCCTGTCAGCCCCCGCGGGGACAGAAAGGTGGCTCAAAGTTGGTAAACATCTGTAGGCAGAGGGCTTGTGCAATCACCCTCCTCAGTAAGACTGAGCCTGCGAGGCTGTGGCAACACAGCGCAGCGCCGTCTCTCTCTGTGCAAGCGGAGGTGAATCATGCTGACACCGAGGATCTCAAGTGCCACCGCTAGTTTCATAAGCTTTGGCAAATGAGCTGCCAAGCCAGCACAGCGGAGCTGAGATTATATCGGTTTCAGCAGCATGAAAACGCTTTCAGTACTTTTCCACCAGGCCTACGTTTACAACAGTTATGTTGGAGTGATTTATGATGCCTTTGAATTTGTTTATTTATTTTTCTTATAAAAACCATGATAGATACTGTATGTTTAAAATGCTGCAAACATTGCAGTCACTGGAAATACGTGAAATTAAATCATGAGGGAGGCTACTGCTGAGAAAAATGTTTTATTTCAGTTTCTTGGCAAAGTTGGCGGAGAAACTTAATATATTACTTTCACATTTATCAAAGTTTAAAGTGAATCCAGGGAAGTGCAGCTGAATCTGACTTTTCTGGGGCCAAAATAAAATGTTTAACATTTCATTGCTGTCAAATCTTCCAGACAAAGTCTAAACATTTGAAAGTGAATCCAGCTCACATTGCTAAGCTAAGCTGGGCTTAGTTTAGGAATAGTTTTATTTATGAGAAAGTCCAGGATGTACCCTGCCTCCTGGTTGTTTACCGCCTGAGACCCTGCAAGGATAAACATGCTATATAATAGATGGATGAATAAATAAACACATAAATAAATAGTAAATCTTTCCCATGGGTGTACATTTGCTGTGATTATATCATTATTTCTCAAAACAGATCCTTTGGATCCTGAAAAATGTACACAGAATCTTGAGAAACTTTCACAGGATCTCCATAAAATAAGTCAAGATTGCTTTTTTTTTTTTTTTACTTTTTTCTCTATGCTCTGTGATAATCTTCACTGAAATCAGAAAATTTCTACTATGGAAATCGAACTCAAAGGGAGAAAGCCCAGACAGAGCACAGAAGGGAGATGAGAATCAAGCAGAAATGCAAAGGAAGGCAATGGCCAAGCTACAGTTAGCTTAAGTTGGCTAAACATTGTATAACCCAGAACTCATCTTTTCATTCATTTAAACCTATATTCATTAGCTGAACACAAGTTAGATTAGAAGCTAATTTGCCACTCCCAAATCTTAACTGACCAAAGTGGAGCCAAGATAAAGCTAGCTCAACTTAGCATAAAGGCAGACAACACTGACAATGATTAGCCTAACCTAGCCAAACATTATAATGAGACAGTATTCACAAGGTTTTAATTACTTAGCTATTCATACATCATATGATAAGCTTAATCTGACACTCAAATTTACTCCTACAAATGGATAAGTGGTGCTAAGTGAAAGCTAACTAATGCTAGCATGGAAATAAGCAACCTTTAAATATTTTTCAAAAGACCATAATTACCTTCTTGGAAATTTACCTCTTTACAGCTTTCAGGCTTTTCCGATGAAACACAAGAAGTGGCTCTGGGTGAAAGCTGGTTCATCTTTCAAAAAGATAGGAAACTTTGCAGTTAGCACATTTGATGTTTGCTATAATGTAAAAACTTTTACAGCAATACCTGAAACCATTTTAATAGTTAAGAGCATAAGATGCTGTCCAATTTTAGATTATGTCATATGTTTAAGAGTTTCCACAGCTTTGTAGACCTCGACAGGCTAAACAATAGAGGGTTATAGTCCTGACCCACATCAACGCAGCAGGGCAGGGGGTGCTGTGTGCGCCTCAGGAGATGATCAGTGCTTCTTTGTCCTTCACAATGACACTGCATCTTACATATTCCCATGTGATCTTTCCATTAACTGCAAAAACAGTGTCAGTCTGTTCAGTAGCTTGTGCAAGAATGACATCACAACTTAATTGGTTACAGTTTCATACGAAGTGGTAGACCGTCGCATGAGGTCAGCCCTTCCAGAGCCTCACTTTAACAAAAAGGAGTTTTGGAAAGAAAAAAAAAAAATGTTGAAAAATCTCTCACCAGAGTGTCATATTTTTACTCTCAATGTTTTCTTTAACTTTCCTTTTAAAGTAATTATAGTTTTATAACTGAGAAATGCCACAAGTTCTTGCAAATAGTTTGAGAAACAGCAGATTCCTCAGGCTTAAAGTAAGCAGCAAATCATTTTCCTTTAAACTGAGCACAACATTTTGTGTGTATAATCTTGGCAATAGAGTTTTTGCAATTTCTCAGAACTAAATTCAGCAAGTCTAAAGGTTAGGTTATGCCAGTTGAATTCAACTATGGCTACTTGGCAGTAATTACTAGAGTGACAAGTTTCACTTTTTAAACTGAAATGCAGAATATAAATTTTCAAGTAATTTATTGCGATGCACTAAATTAACTTCAACACCTTCCAGTACATGGTAAGCCAGTTACTTGCAGGTTTTAACAAACCATTAGAGTTTTAAAACCAACCAATTTATGGAAAATTTGCAGCAGTTTAAAGTAAAAGTTGGTACGAAGCACCTCAACCAACCTCAGTCATGTTTAGCAATGATGCTGAAAGATGGTATTCAAGTCAATTGAACAAAAACAAAAATGCTTAAAGAGCAAACACTAAATAATGCTTAGGCAGGAAAAATTATAAAATATTTTATTGGCTAATGGACAAGTGCTTGCCTTGCACAATAAATAAGGATTAAAAGAAAAACGGTCACAAATCGAAGTACACAATTAAAAACAGCCGAGCCTCCAACACAGTGAACCAAACTTTTAATTGTATTTAAAGGCTCTTGCTTTGTAAAGGTGCATCTGTCAGTATAAAAATAAAAATGCATTAAAACATTCACACAGAACAGCCCATTGCTGCGATCCGAGTGCAGAACGGACAGTTGTACGAGTTAAGGCCTCCACGTTCCCAAGTGTGACGATCTCCGGTCATAACAGCATCTGCACAGCTCTTAATGTTCGCAGCCCCGAACACGTCATTACAACGAGAAGCATCTGGCTGCCTAAAGACCACACAATGGTCTGCAAGTCAAGCCTGGACACCTTTAATGGGAATTCTTCCAGTCAAAAGTCTAGGAGCACACATTTTCAATCCATTTTCCTCAGATTCATGAAATTACTCTATTGTTCTCACCCACAACTTTGCTGACTCTTGGGGGAAAAATGCTCCCCCACTGTTTGTCCTTGAAACAGTTTTTTCCTGCAATGAAATTTATTGCCTCTTGCACAAAAAAAAAAAAACTAAACAAAACATACTCTGCTTATGGGTCAAATTTGGACTCTCAACTATGTTACACACATCCTGAAGGCTTTTTATGTCGAAGCCACAATATTATTTTGGCTAATTATTCCAAAAGAAGTTAATCTCTTAGAGGAAAAGCACCAGAGAGAAAAGGTTCAAGCGTATACTGCAGGATTCAAGAGGCATCAAATCTAAACAACCGAGACATACCGAGTGAGAGCAGAGCGTGCGTACGCTTGCAAGTTTTTTTTTTGTTTGTTTTCTCTTTTTGGAGCAGAGTTTTGAGTGAGAGCACTGCAATATCTGAGCATGAAAACAATCGCCTTGCTCTCAAACTGCAAAACTATGCTTTTATTTCTTGGAAGAAAACCTCCCATTGTGTTACTGCGGCTTAACATTCAAAGCATCTGGAAACACGGATGAATCTACAAAGTGGCTAGTGCCTTTAACAGGAGAGTACCCACAGTGCGCGTCAACGTGAACACTTTTACATTCATTTTGAAAAGGTAAATTGTAAAATTGTGCTTCGGTGAGGAGCTGCTCTAAGGAAAAGAAAGAGGGAATTTTTAAAGACTATGAAGCTGAAGTCAGAGATATCTGGTTTGTTTAGCATTTAAAATCCTGACCTTACAGTGACAAACTTGTACAAAAGAGCTGAAAAACGTGACACCGCTTTGGTCTCACTTGACGTTTTTAAGTGCATTTCACCGCAGGGAGACACTTTCTCACTGCCAACACAGTTCAACACTTCTCTATCACAGTGCCCGCCGAGGAGGAGTACAGTTTTTTCTTGACCAGACGGAAACCTGGACTCAGTTTGATGACGTGCCTGAAGGTCGGGCCGAAGCACGAGCCCATTAAGAGGAAGTCCCGCAGGCTGGGCCACGCCGAACCGTCCTGCTTGAACACAAGAGTCAGCTCAAACGTGGGAACGACGGAGGCGTCGCATGCGATGCGCTCCAGCTGCTTCCAGCCCTTCTCCAGCTCCAGGTGGACGAACAGGACGCAGCCGCGCAGGCCGCAGGGCTCGCAGGACGCCAGCTGGAGAACCTCGCGGGCTATCCTCCGGGTCAGCTTCTCTGGTACCAGAACAGAGGAGCAGTGCAGCGTCGTCTTCTTGGCCCGCGACAGGCAGTTTTCAAACATCTTAGCCAACTGGTGGCAGCTACTGTCCTCCGCTCCGTCTGCGGCCGCGCGGGGCTCAGCCATGCAGTGATCCCACTCTGTAAAACCAAACGGATCGAAGTTAAAGCACATCAAATGCGGGACGTTGTCACTTCAACTAAATGCATGCAAATGCGACAGTAAGATGAGGAGTTTGCATGCTGCAGTGCGCAGGCGTGTCAGAAAGAGGACAAAAAGATGCAATAATCAAATACTTGACGGAACAGAGCAAATTTATAAGCTCTAGGACAGGCAGATGGGGTTAAGCATCAGCTTTTTTTTCTCTCTTTTTTTTTTTTTTTTTTTACAGAGGCTAAAGGGATGACTTCATCCCTCCCCCTTCCACTGCTGCAGCCATGCACCACACACAGACAAACAAGCAGCTGGAAATAATCAACACGTTCGCCAACAACAGAGCAGAAAACGCCAGCAGGCTTACCTTTCTCGATGCGCACCTGGTCGTACCGCCTTCCAACCAGCTCCGAAATACCCTCCGTGTTTTTAGTCTTTAATTTACTCGTGGCAACCATGGTGACGGTTACTTATCCACAATACGGCTGCCTGGAAAACAGGAGAAGCGTCAGTAAGTGAAACCAGCACCTTTTCGTCTTAAGTCATAAAACGCAGCTAACCGACGCTACTTTCGGCAGTCCCTAACTAAAAATTAGGTTTTCATCAAGCTTGATAAAACGGGGAAAAAAAGTGTACTAGCAAACTAATCACCTTGAATTCACATAAATAACTTTGGTTTTTGGAAATAAGTCCTCACTCCACGCCACTTTCTCTCACAGAATATGTACCTTTTACATTCAAACGCGACTCACACGGAACTTCCCAGTAATATTTATACCTTCATCAACTCAGCTGGTCAGAGGGTTTAACCAATCAGAACGCGTCTTTCAAAAGCCTAACGTATGACGTTCCTGATTGGCTAAAAGATTAGTTCAGTTGGAAATTCTATAGGTGGAGAAAATGTGTGTTGCTATGTGGAAGAACTGACCTATCTATCTATCTATCTATCTATCTATCTATCTATCTATCTATCTATCTATCTATCTATCTATCTATCTATC